>OMLM01010463.1:0-25542 GCA_900302695.1 Helostoma temminkii
GGTAAATAATTCATTGCATAAATAAACACATACACGAGGATTTATTTTGATCATTGTTGAATTAACAAATTAAGCACATGAGGAGGTTGTAGTGGTAGAGGGAGCAGAAGCCGCAAATGATGATGATGATGATGATGATGATGATGATGATGATGATGTTGTTGTTGTTGTTGAAGGTTAGTAGCAGCTCACCTGTGCGTATGCTTTAGCATGAATCAAACAGCTGAACCCGATCAGCCAGTGTCAGTGCTCTGCCTGAATGAATGCCATGCTTCATTAATGATGGCTCCATTCCAGCAGTTATTGCAGTGCAGTAAATCAATACTATTAGTCTCATCAGTGATTGACGTGTCGAAATGTCTCCCGCGTTTTCAATTTTAGTTTTATTGCCTCTGCTCATGTGCTCGGCCACAGCATCACCGCTGCAGTCTCGGGGGAACTGTGTTTGTAGTAATGGCGAAACAAACATGCTTCACTATGTTGTACTCACCAGATAATGATAGAAGACATATAAAATATAACCAAACAAGGATTTTAATTAACAGATCTGTCATTTATACCCTACATTTAATACTTGTTTACCGTCGTTTAGTAAAACCTCAAGCATTTTTTTTAAGCCTCTACTGAATTTTTAATAATGCGAGCACGGCATACTTCTACAGTTTGCAAAATCTTTAAGCACATCTTACACTTTACACTTTTTGCTTAATTTGGTCTTGTTTTTCAAAATGGTGTCAATATACAGAACAGTGTAGTGTTGCATATATACTGGAGCTGAACATTAATATTTATCCCCTGCTTGGTCAGAGATGGTATGTTTGGTATGTTGGGGAATAGGTACCTCCCACTAAGCTCTCACTCTCTCTCTCACACTCTCTCACACACACACACACACACACACACACACACACACACACACACACACACACACACACACACATTCATACATTCATGAACGCTCTCAATCACACACACACAAACTTTAACTCCAGTATTTATTTAGCCCATTGGAATTATTTCTTCATTCAACTGTTACTATACAAAGCTGATCTCAGGTTGAACTGATTAATTACAAGCTGTGTTTTCCCATTTTTTTAACAGTATTTTGTTTTCCAAATGTGTGATTTAAAAAAAGTTCCTTCTTTTGCGCTGTGAATTTGCAGTTGGTTCTTATTTTTTACACTAGTACTAAAATAATGCACTGCAGCTCATTAGTCAGACTTCCTCACTAGCAGGATACCTTAAGAAACGTAGTATTAGCTTTTCTTTTTATTGACATGCCATTGAAAGGCCTACATTTTGTTAAAATAGCTGCAAGGTAGCTTTTTGGAAGCAAGAGAACATTTGTAAGGACATGTAAGAAACATCTAATTTTGCAGGTATATGGGTTTAAAAATCTAACTACTGTATTCATCAAAAGTTCGGCCTGGGTGGCATGATTAAAAATGGCAAAGTTTAAACAATTGCCACAACTATTACTGTCATCCTGAAAGGAACATTAATGTGTATACTGGAGATTTAAGTCAACATCATGATGGCAAAAGAAAAGTCAGATCACCACCTTTTTTGTTGTTCACCCGTACCCGAAATGGTGACGCTCATGATAGCACAAGAATGCCTGGATCACCAAAATCAGTAGGGTACATCATGTGGTGACCATAATCGTTTGTGCCAGATTTAACTGCAGTTCATTCTGTAGCTTGTGAGATTGAAGTTTGGAGCAAAGCGGTGGACTCACCGACACTTTAACATTCCCGTCCATAGAGAAACAGTTGTGTGGCTAAAAACCAGGGCCGAGGACAGACTCTTGGCTGTGAATCATTCAAAATGTTTCGCTGGTGGATGTAAGAGAGACACTCTGTTTGTCCACATGCTTGTTTGCAGTACCGTTGGTACATATCCAGTTGCATATTTGCACGGAAATAAGTTTTCTCAGTGATGATTCCTTCTCGTCTTATTATGGGTTGTTATGTAAATTTAGTTCAAACTCAGTTTAGCCAACCTCTCGCTTACAATAAAACAAATTGCGTTAAGTAGACACAAGACATATACATTTGTAGTGACAGAATTGAAACCTATTTCCGTGTATATAGCAGTAGATTTATTATTTTCATGATGCTCCATTCGTGACTGACCTCTGTTCCTTTTTTGTTCCACACACAGGGAGTTTTAAAACACTTGGCTACTCCTGTTTGTGACAGTGAGTGGATCATGTGTTGCAGACTGATATAAGAACCACTCATAACAAAGTGAGAATGAAATGTCACAGTGAGCACTGAATAAGTTAACATGTTGTATCACTTGATTTCAACATACACTCCTTTACTGCTCCAAGTGCTCACTTGATAACATGTTATGAACATATTTTGAATATTATGCTCTTTTCTGTTATCTTTATTGCTGCCTTCGGCCTGTATCTCGCAGTTTGCATCTTGAGTGTATGCTTCAGTGTTTATTGTATTATCGCACTTATGCTATATCATATCAAAAAGAAACCATAGGGACAGGAGTTGCACAGAAGTTGGAGAGAGACGGAGCAGGCAAAGGTATCAAATTACTGGTACAATGGTTGCATTTCCACTGATCTGACAGTGAATCATTTGTGGGCTAATCTCTTAACTATATTCAGTGCACCAGGAGTATTTTGCAATGTGGCACTTGTGTTTCCAAACTGGGTGCTAAGGGACTTACTCTCCTGCTTGTTTTACTATCCCTGCCCTACCCTCTGCTAATTACCTGGACCAGGTGTGTTTAGCCAATCAGAAGCTGGAACTAGAATCAATTTACTGATACCCTTTGAACACTGTGTGTTACAGTTCAGTGGACACTTCAGTTTCTGTACTTACCGTATGATATGGTGCAGTTTAATTTATAATGTTTTGTTTAAAAGAAAAGTTTGAAATTTGGGGAAATGCTAAATAGTCTCAACAGGTGTGGCAGTGGATCACTTGGTTGACTGGTCACTCATTTACTCTAAGCTCGGCGGTTTGTGGCCTGACTCCTTTTTGTATTTTGAGGTGTCTCTGGACAAGTCACTGAACTCTCCAGAGGTTTGGAGCGTTCTCACACCTATTTCCAATAAAATCATAAAAGTATTGCACATGTTTATTTACGGTCTCAAAAAAACAAATTACATGTTAGTTAATGTGCTTTAGAGAAACTAGCTTCTCCCGAACTTTAAGATAACCACCTGCTGTCATGATTACACGTTAGTATTACTCTTCTCCTTCTGCAAGAAAAAATACTTGTGTTTGACAAAATAAACTATTACTTGAAACATGGATCAGTTGATTATGCTCAGATCACACAAGACTATGCATGGATGGCAGTAGTACTGTGCTAATTGCTGCAATCACACCAAACCTCTGTTCTTTTTGTTGTAAAAATAAATACTATCAAAAATGCAGAGGTGCTTTAATAACATGGAGTGTTAAACCATGAAGTGCTGTTTGGTGGCACCAGCCAAGGGAATGCATGCAAGTATTATTACAGGACGAGTGGTCCCAGGGGACCTGTAAGTGTTTCTCATTGTGTTTCAGCTTTGAGGCAGACAAGTGGACGCCTTCTCTGCTCTCTTCTTTTCTCTCTTCATGAGCTCTGGGCTTCTCCACTAACGCAGCCAGTGTGTTACAGGATATTTGTAGCATTGTTTTAGATTGTTTCCTAAGGCTGCATTGTACTTTGCGGCCTTAGAGGTAAGATGGAGACCGAGTCCTTTCACCTGGCTTTGAATAAATCTGTTCCAACAAGTTGTCATTTCTTTCACTGGTTGCAAAAATCCTGCCCAGCAATCAAATGAATTTCTTTCCTGTAAGAGTTTTTAAAGCACTGGGGGAAAAATAGATTTCTGATGTTTGGTGTTGACATCAAAGGATGACACGCAGCCTTGTGTCCCATATGGCCAGTGTTGAAATGGAGTGTCTATATTTGGAAGAATCTCCAGTTAGTCAGTGTCGCCTCGCTCTCTCTTCTCTTTTGAAGCTTGAGATGAAAAATTAAACGTGCTTTTTCTTCTGTTTGTCGGTGGCCTTGTCTTTCTTCTTCAAAGGCATGACTCACAGACTGACCTTTTAGTTCCCAGGCGTTCAGTGTCTCCTGTGAGGCATCACAACTGCTTGAAAGCATTTGGTGTCCCCATGTTGAAGTATGACTCCAGAAACGTTCTAGTCAAAGCCAAACTGTTGAATGGCATCCTCTCCACATTTTGTTTCTAAACAATAAATGTTTTCAGGCTTTATGTTCGTCAGATGCCATGAACATGTAACATTGGAGGTCAGGGGACACTGGCAAAAGCATTGTCACACATATCTAGAATCAAACACAGTCCATGTTAATTTGTTGAGTGAGGGAATTGTGAGTGTTTGGTCCATAAAAATCCATCAGCACCATCAAACGACAGACATTTCTTGTTAAAAGGTTTAATCAGCTTTTACCAGATGAGGTTTTTGTGCTGTCTTCTCATTTTTTTTTTTTTTTTTTTTTGTCTTTTCATTTTCAGCTGTCTACTAACACATTTGAAAATGCCGGTGACAGCTGTGGCCAGAGCCAGAGGCATTATGTTTTTGGGTTCTTTGTATGTTTGACTTCCCATTCTCATGAACGTCTTTAGGGAATTTGTTCAAATTTGGCATAAGCATCCACTTGGCTGGACTGATTAGATTTTCAGTGGTCAGAGGTCAAGGTCACTGTGACCTTACATCTGTCCCATTCTCGTCATTGCAAAGCAATGCCTGGAGGGAATTTCATTACATCTGGCACACAGCTGGACAGACGTGCATGTAAACTGCAACATGGCTGATTGACAGAGGCATACGAGCTCAGTGTAGTAATTCTAGTTATTACTAAAGACAGATCAATTAGATCAACTGGTGAAGAATGTGCTGTATCTATTAACATGCCAGAGTCTTCAGGAGTTGGTAGAGTCATAAAAGAGTGAATATTAGGGTAGCATTCATTAGATTGTGGTCACAAACTGCTTCTTTCAAGTGTGTGTCTCTGTCTCTCTTTCCCTCCTGTGGCTGTCTCATGTGATGCAGTCTGTGTTGCTAAATTCGCCTAAACTGGATCGTGGATCACAGTTCTGTAGTGGACCCAAGGTTGAATTTGGTTTTCAAGCCAAACTTCTAGGACTGGAAACAGAAGTCTACTGACACCCAAGCTGAAAATACCTTGAAGTGTTCTTGAAGGATATTATATACATACACACATACACACACACAGAAAAACGTGTTTGTAAATATTATACATGTATATTTTATAGCATGTCTCTCTCTAACAGCAAATTAAATGATACATCCATCCATTTTCTAAACCACACCACGGGCAAGAGGCGGGGTGCACCCTGGTCAGGTTGCCAGTCCATCACAGGGCCACATATAGACAAAAGACAACCATTCACACGCTCACTCACACCTACGGGCATTTTAGAGTCTCCAATTAACCTGACTGCATGTCTTTGGACTGTGGGAGGAAGCCAGAGTGCCCGGAGAGAACCCACACAAACATGGGGAGAACATTCAAACTCCACACAGAAAGACCCTGGTCGTCCCAGGACCTTCTTAATGTGAGGCGATAGTGCTAACCACTGCACCACCGTGCCGCGTTGAAGGATACAGTATTAATTTATATCAGCAAATGACCATTTTTATTATAACATACAAACACTTGTGCACCATAACCCTATAACTAATAAACTATTAACTATTAAAATGTCTGAAATTTTGAAACAAAAAAATTGCCAGCATGAAAGTATAGATTTACTATAGGTTTCTTTAAAATTATATTTACATCTATGTGGCTACTTTTATGTGTATTTGTGCACATTTATGTAATTTATAAAAGCAATATTATCTAACTTGCTGCTTTTTGATGGCTAATAGGTGAATTAATGCAGAACTAATACTTCTAATATTCACATTTTCTGTTGATATATTTTGTAGTTATGGATAATGTAAATATATGCAAATAATAAAGACTCAACATGGATACTTTCTATTTGTTTAATTTGCATTCTTGAACACAAGTATAATACAAGCAGTTTTACAGCTTTGTCATAGTGATATGACAACACATATCTCATGCTATAAAACCTTTGGTCAGGATTTGATCCTCAGGTTGTTACTGGTTATAGATGCATTAACAAGGAGGCTTGCAGCTTTGTAAAATGAATCAACAAATAACTGCAGACTCTCACGTGAGAGACTCTCTCTCTCTCTCTTGTACATTGCCCTGCAGATTGAGACTGGCAGTGGGTTGCTCACAGTAATCAGCATGCAGCACATGACCTGCATTTATCCTTAAAGCACACAATGTGTCCCACTGTGCTAACTAGGGGGGTGTGCACTTGTAATCAAATTAATAATCTAATCAAAAGTAAAAGTAAAAATTGGACTGACATAGTCTTGCAGTAATTACCGAGGAACTAAACAGAAGTTAAAAGAGGCCTGTTTATTTTGTTCACCAGCTTTTGCTCAAAATAAAGTTTATTCTTTCCTTCAGGAATTTGTGATCTTGCAATCATTGAAATTTATATGGTCAACCAGTTCTGCAGTGACATTAAAGAAGTTATGCTGGAGCAGGGCTTTAATGTAGTACGCAGTATTTTATATAACTTGAATGTGATGGGGCCTGAAGAAAAATTTTTAAGTATCCAAATGCTAATAGTCTGGGCTTTAAGCTTTTTTTTTGGAGAATTGTGTCTTGATGCATCATACCTGTACTTATGTCATTCTGTGCTTCCTCATAAGCTTTCTGGCAGAGCAAATGTTAGCCAGACATTACAAGGAACTACCCAATAATACATTGCTCTACAGTACTACATGGATACCTACAGTTAGGTCCATAAATAATAGATTTCATTTTTTGGGCATTATCTCCTCCAGACTCTCTCTCCTCTGTATACCACCACACACTTGTCAGACCCCTTGAAATAAAGCTGAAAGTCTGTTTCATTTCAAATTCAGTGTGGTGGTGTACAGAGGCCAAATGCAAAAAAATGTATCCATTATTTATGGACCTAACTGTAGGCATCCATATCCATCATTCTATTATTTATGGACCAGTATAATGTGTACCCATGTATCAAAAAAATGTTATCAACAACAAAAAGTGTGGTTTTGATAGTTGTTGCTTTAGTTGAAGGTAAAGTGCTATAAGAAGAAGAGTTTCAGTTTCACACATAGCTACATAGTGCAAAGCAGATTATTTATTTCATTTTATAATTTATTTTATTTAGGTAGAAATGAAAAGTCTGTTGAAATCTGTCTTGCTTTGTTGTTTGTAAGGCCTCTGCTAGCAATTATTAATCAACCATTAAAAATACCATGACATGAGCACACAAAAGAGCTTGACTTATTTCATCATGGTCATTATTACTATACATTAATTAGCATAAGTGAAGTTAATGGAGCCGTGTTTTCTTCACTTAATGAGGTAAATGATTTTACTTTTGCACCCCTGCTAAAAAAAACATTTGGCCACAAGCTACTTGCACTAGCTGCTTAGATAAATGATGAGCTGTTTAGACAAAGTAATTATTGCTTTAATTATGTAAATAAAATTATCAATTGCTATATTTTTTAAATTGTGTGTAGTTCACAACAACGGACACAGCAGACAACAAAAGACATTTCCTTCAAATGGCTTCAGAAGGTTTTCAGATTGCTTTGTACTCACATTTCACAACACATTTTTTACATAAAAAAGTTGAAATTGCCACTTTAGCCCATCTACACTCTATAACCCATAAGTGAAACGCTGATTGTAGAATTCTTTGCAGGTTTGTTAAAACTCAAAAAGCTAAATGTCTTATTTGCACAAATATACATTTCATATTTGCATCCAGACCTCTAATTTAATACTTGAGGTCCTCTTGGGTAAGGTTCTAAGATCTTGTGTCCTGTGCAGTTTATCCCATTGTTTCTTATAGGTCCTCCCAAGAACTGCCAAGTTAGATGGTAATCATCTATGAACTCCCATCTTCAGGTCTGTCCACATGTGTTCTGGACTTTGGTTGGGCCTCTCACTTCACTCAACTCTTCTGAAACTAGAAACTAGATTGATGTTTAGGTTCTAGGTGACCCCCCTTAGCTGGACAGTCAACTCTACTAAGACTCTGGAAGGTTAAGTTGTTTTTTTTGTTTGTTGTTGTTGTTGGTTGTTTATCTTGCCCTGATATATGCCTCACCACAATTTTATCACAGAGGTCTACAGAGATGTCTGTGGTCTTCATGGCTTGGTTTTTGTCCTCACATGTAATGTGAACTGGGGGACATTTTATTTAGAGAGGTATGTGCCTTTCTAAACTATGTCCAATCGATTCAGTTTGCCACAAGTGAACTCCAGCCAGATTGTAGACAGATGTCAAGGATCATTAGAGCAAACAGAAAGCACCTGGCCTCAGAGTAGAAAACCACAACAAAGGATCTGACCACTTTGTCAATGAGAGATTTCGGTTTTAGATTTTTTTTTAACAAAAGAAGGATGTTTTCACTTTGTCATTATTGGTTGTTGATTGTAGACTGGAGACATGTGCTTCTCTACCAACAGTATTCCTTTGTTCACCTGGAAACTCCATGCCCTGTTATGCCATGTCACTTATTTTGTAATGTGTGTCATCTGCATCTCGTGGTGACGCATGAACTCTCACAAGAACTGTTTTAAAATCTCGAGAATCTCTGCATTTGGAAATATTCTTCATTCAATGAAGGAAAACATACAGGTGAAAGTGAAATGTTTGAAGTACATAAATACGTTTTACTCTTGCTATAGTGCTGTATGTGTCTTCTCTGCAGTTGAAAAACATTTAAAAAATCTTCGTTTCATAACTCGGCGTTTGTGGAACAACTTTATTATTAAGTGAGGCCACATGACTGCACTTTGCTGAACTGAGACACATCATGAGACGTGTTCACAGAGTTCAGTACAGTCTACTGACAGATGTTTATTTACTGTTGCTGGTTCCTGCAGTGGCCTCCATTAATCAGGTGATAACAGAAACAAGGACGCACAGATGAGTAACAAGTAAAATACCTGTGGGAGTGCCGTGATTCAAAGCACTTTAATAACCTGGAGTGTTAAACCATGTTTTCTCTTCTCAGCATGTTGGTCTGTCGTAATGTCTGCAACATCTTGCTTGGGGTTTCATTTGGGGACTTTTGAGCTGAATGTGGGCTGTCTGTGCTTTAACAACTTGCTATGAAAATGACTTGTCAAAGAGTTGTTGATCATCTTTTGGTGTAGCAGTGTTTAAATAGTATGAAACTGAGTCCCTGTGAGTAACAAAGCAATATGTGTGATTCACTGAGGGAAACCATTGAAAACTATCTTTGTTGACTGTATGTGACATTGATTTATGCACATGTACTAATGCAGACAATGAACAGACATCTCACCAGTTTTCGTCTGCAGTAATTTGATAATGGAATTCAGTGTTCCTACCCTGGAGCTGATCTCTGTATTAAATATGGCAGCTGTGTTTTTCTGCTCTCACTTCCCCTCTGTGGAGATGACAAGCCCATAGGTTTCCAAATAAGGTCTGAATGAGTACTGTCCGTATTAATAGAATAGACTGCTGCTGGGGAATATTTGTATTGACCCATTAAAAAAAAAAAAACTTTATCTAACGCATGCTGTTTCTGTGGAAATGTGGGAGGGGTTCCGTATACTATGTAGATGCATCTGCAGGCTCAGTGAAAGAAACACCATTTCATAAATAATGAATTATAATTTATTTGATATTGTATGTAGTACAAACTGCATTAGCGAGAGACTTTTATACAACAACTTGGCTTCTTAAACAAGTAAAATTACTTGACTGCAACGCGTTGGAATTTTGCCTTGAAAAACATTCTCTGTGTGTTGAGAATTTTTTTTGTCACCATTTGGAAATGATGTTTATTTTATTTCTGTCAAACTAAATATTCTAAATATAAAGTAGCTAAAATAAAGAATATATCAGTTTCTCTAGACTTGGTGCAAAGTTGCTTATTGCAGCTTGACTGTAGAAGTTATTTGTGTTATTGGGTCCAAATAAGTCCAAATAAAATAGTAAATGTAAATAGTTAAATGGCAGAAATAGCAGAATAACCTTTTCAGAATTCACCACCATCTTGCTTGTGTCATGTAGTTCTTTTCCTTGATTGTGCCTCACTTCCAGACAAAGCTTCAGCCAGTCGCTGCTCCCTCTGAGTGTGCTTGGTATTTGCATGGAGACCTGCTGAAGGGTTTTTGACTTGATGAAGACGTGCTGTGTTTGTTCATTTTGTTCCGGCAACAGAGAGGCCCCTGGTGTGAATGTGATTCAGCTGGGTGATTCAGCCCATTAAACGGTTCTATGAACAGAATGGGTCGCTGGCTTTGGCTTGCTGGTGGCTGCCGGTCCCAGGACCCACTGTATGGCTGGCACTGAATGGAACAATGTCTTTTAACACTGGTTTCTTGGACACATGACAGCTTAGGTGGAAACTTGGATAGGGTGCAAATTAAAATTTGTAGTTTTAGTAGGAACTTACATGTGAGAATGCACCAACACATGAACTTTCATTACTCAGTCACTTCACAAGAAACGTGTGCTGCATTAAGTCAGTACATGCAGCACATTACATTTCTCACTGACCCTAACTTTATTTTGAAAGCCAATCTCACTTATTTTACTTATTTTATTAGTAGCAATAAGATGTGCAGCTTTCAGTGGGCTTCTCAGGCAGCTGTCATAGCAGTGTGGAGACAGACTTTTCCATGCAGTGCAAATTTAATTTTACAGATAGTCAAATGGTTAAATGTGGAGGCTGACTTTAGATTTCTAAAGTGGTTTGTGAGTTTCAGTTTCAGTTGTAATTTTAATTTTCAGTAGTTTTTTTTATATAAAAAAATCTTTTCATCCACACATACGCTTTTATATGCTTTTAGATGCTCCACAGTATAACTAATGGCTAGACCAGATGGTGCCCAAAAAGCTGTATGGTTGTTAGTCAAGGCTCAACTTTTGTCTTTATTTTTTTAGTATTATACTGAAAAAATATGAACATTAAAAAAATGTATTTGACTTTATTTGTATCTGTTCAATTAGTTCCCTAACATTGATTATACCTAAACTCTGGACACTGTGTTAAACATCCACAAAGTTCTGTATTACAACACTTTAATGTTACATTAATGTATTATCTTATTATTTAGTGTACTGAAAAATACAGCATGAATAACAGAAATGTGTAATACTTATGTAAGTATAATATATTATATAACTCTGGGCTTTAACAGCAAACACACAATTCTCAGCTTCCACAATCCAGTTTCAGAACAAATAATTCTTTTGAACTTTTTTGTACTTTTTGTTGTATAAATACTGTACATCTGCAGTAAATAAATGATGCAAGGGAACAGGAAGCTTTCACATCTGGTCCTGCTGCCTGCTAAGGCTTACTCTAACTCTACTGCCAAGTCTATTTAGAGTAAGCCTGTAATTTCAGTGTCATTGAACAAATATGTCAAAGATCTCCAAAATCTCTATACTGTAAGTGCAAATACTTCAGCTAAAGGCAAGCACATGGTCAGTTTGTTCTGCAGCAGTTTCACTGATAACCCCACACTCAGTCCCACTGTCATGTCACATTGCAAACGCACCCAGTCAAGCTGGTGGCTTGTGAATTTGCTCTGGGTCTGCTGTGTCCTCTGATGAGGGTGATACTGTCCTCTCAGGGCTACAGTGGGATGTTCTGATGTCAAAGTTAAGGAAAGAGGGTTGGGAGGCCTTGTTCCTGCTGCAGAGAGGGGAGCTGACGGAAACAAAGTGCACTTATGGGAGAAAACAGCTGCAGGCCTGGAAAACATACATCAAACACTTTGTTTGTCACTCCCCACCTTTGTCAACAAATCACATCTTCGCTCTGCACATTTAATGTCTAAACACACTGGACTTTCAGTTTGTATTGAAAATCAGTCCACTATAAAAATCACTGAAGTGTAAATGTATATTTTTAAATTCTCCAGTGGTTTTACTGTAAGTTTTCCAGTGATACATGATATAATTAGGACTTCAGCTTATTAATTTATCACTCGGTTGATCAGTAAAGTATTAAAATATTCTTCATATATTCAAGCTGACCTCTTCAGATAGTGGTAAAGATAGTTCAGGTTTGCTTGACCAAAAGCTGAAACCATTAGACATAATTTATGTTATTGCAACAAAGTCTCAGTGTTGAGAAACTGTCCAAAGTTTGCTGATTAATCTGCTGTGGACTGACCAATACCATAATCAAATATACGTGCTTTACTTCTAATATAGTTTTGTCTTACAATTTAAATATAATTATTTATTATTGTTCTCTATATGAGACTGGCGACCTGTCCAGGGTGTACCCTGCCTCTCGCCCGTAAGCTGGCTGGGATAGGCTCCAGCACTCCCGTGACCCCTGCGGGGACTAAGCGGTATAGAAGATGAATGAATGAATGAATGTTCTCTATATGAGTATATGAATAGAGATAATGTATCTCTATGGGTATATAGGTCTAAAATTATTTATGTGTGATGAGGTTGAGGCTACACTGCACTTAGAAACTAAAATCTACTGTAACATTTGTGTTTAAAGTCTATGTTGCACTTACTTTTGTGCGTTGTCTCCCCAAATAAATCGCAGTTACTACTGAAATGAGAGGCCAGGAGTATATTCAACACTTAATCTATGCTCACAGTCTTGCACCAGAATTATAAACAGCTTTATGCTGTACGCCTGTTTCTGTCTGTTCTTGGTCATTGTGCACCAGCAATGTCAAAGCAGAACAGTCTCAACTCAGAGCTGCATTGTCAGTTTTACGTCGTCTTCTAGGTAAGTACCTGATGACAGACGCACTTAAAGTGCTACATTTTCACATGAATAATATCCAAAATGTGTAAATCACTTGAGGTAAGCATGAACACCACTCTGCCCAGATACCTTCTGCCATGCTGCCTTTAACCTTGTGTCACACGGCTCATTCACTGTCATTAATGTCAAACGTGGAGTTAAGCGTCTCTGAAAAAAGATGATACATGCATGCTGTACCAAAGATTTAATAAACTTTGTAGATGTCAGTTGTGTTCTTATCCAGAGGGAAAAGGATCATTTTCTTATTTGCTTCATAAAGAGATCCCAGTGTTTGATACAGCAGCAAATCCTGTACAACTGCGCAGGGAAGGTTTATTCCCATCATGTTTATGTTGGGAGAGAGAAAATGTTGATGGTTTGATCCTCGGATTTGAATAGTTCTAGAGTCTTTGACTGTTGACTGAAGTTGATGCCCCTCTTTTGTGCTGTAACTTCTTCTTTCTCGTTGTTTTTCACAGATAGTGTCCAATGTTCTGATTTTCTCCTGTACCAACATCGTGGGGGTTTGCACCCATTACCCTGCTGAGGGCTCCCAGAGGCAGGCCTTCCAGGAGACCAGGGAATGCATCCAGGCTCGCCTCCACTCTCAGAGGGAAAACCAGCAGCAGGTGAAAGAGAGGGAACCGATTTGTGTGACGGGAGAGAGGTTGTTCTTTCAGAGGGAAGACATGCACCAAAAGTCCCTTGTAACATTTGTGATTCAATGAATGTTTATTTAAAAGTGATGCTTTGTTGACAAGCTGTGTTTTGTATTAATCACTAAACTCCAGTAGACTTAATTTAGTTAGGTTTATATTTTATCCCATGGTTCAATTAATGCATTATTATTTGGTTTTCAGGTTAGAAAACTGCAAACACATGATTAAATTGATACAACATGTGTCCTATACAACAATAGTTATGTTATTTTTTTATTTATTAATTTACCATGACATGAAACAGCAATGTGTTGTATCTTGCATACATAAGCTCTCCTTCACAAAAACAAGTTTCTTACAGCAATACGTTTATTCAGTAATTGATTGGAGCATGGCTGTAGGTCTTCTGTCTTATATTTGTAAGTTTAGTTTTGTAAATTACAAGAGCTGCGCCACAGAGTAACACACATGAGTAACATGATATCCCAGGTACACATTTTAACTTACTAGTCCTGCTCCCGATTCCTCCACTCACCCAGATACAGTTGGAACAGCACAGTCCCACAGTAACAACCAGGCTCCTGCTGCCTCCGTCATAGATAAAGTGTCGTAAACAGATTAAAAAAAAATTCTTGAAGTTTGTTGCTGGCCTGTAACTGTTACCATTGTTGTTTTATTATTGGGAGTATAGTTAATTTTTCTTCACATCTGAAAAAACATGGTTTTACAAATTCAAAATGCTGTGCTTGGCAAAAGGGAACAAGCAACACAGTGTCCAATTATTTAGCACAAAGGGAAACTCCTCATTCACTGCGCACCTGACAGAACCATACGTTTGGTGACACGTACACAGGTTCGTACCCACCATCATTAGTCAAACAACCATATGTTTATTTAAAAAGCACATCATTCGTCCTGGTTATTCAAACCAGGTGTGAGTTTTCTCTGCATCTGGAGACAGTATTTTCCATAGATAGATACTTTATTGATTCCCCAGGTGGGAAATTCTAGACACAAGACAGAAGAAATGTAAATGTACACTTATTATGCAGATGAACCGATTTCATTTAGATTAACTGATTTTATTTATGTAGTTTTCAGCTGTTGTACTAGATAAGAGGTATAAACATAATAGTTTAATCACACTGAAGGTCTTTATTTATTACCATTAGAGAGGCAATTATTGTTATGAACAGGTGTGTTTGTCACTCTGGCTCCCCTCACATTGCCAAAGCCCCCACCTCTTAATTTACATACTGTATGCTCGTTCAGTGAACTAACCCCCCCCACGCTGTCCTGCAGGAACGCCTCCTGCTCTCAGTGCTTCCCCGCCATGTTGCCATGGAGATGAAGGCAGATATAAACGCCAAGCAGGAGGACATGATGTTTCACAAGATCTACATCCAGAAGCATGACAATGTCAGGTAACATCAGCCACTACTCCCCCCGACAGTGAGGAGGAAGTGAGGTGAAGAGAGGAAGCAGATTGAAGCTGCTATAAATAACACATTTTCTCACCATCTCCACGCTCTACAGATCATTTCAAGCTGGGTGCCGACAAAAAGACACTACCCACTGCATATTGTCTCCACCAGGCACAATTAAGATGAAACTAAATATTAATCTCAAAAAAGTTTAAGGCTGCATTTAGTAAAGAAGTTTGATAAAAACTCACAACAAGCTTTTGCACACACTCTTACCTTATTGATAGAGAAAAAAGAAAACATAGCATTCAGCTTTACTGAGTCATTAATTCAAATCAGTAATGTTAAGTAAAAAATGTTCAGGGGCAACAGTTCAGTAAAATAAACCCTGATTTTAATCCAGGTTAATCCTTTAATGGTGCGGTCGCCCACAGACAGTAGAAGAAGAGGAGGGTGAAGTGCATGCGTTGCTATGACAATAGGCTGCATGGTATGGAGTATTTTTCACCTGCTCCTACATATAGAGTATCTAATCATTTGCAGTGTAATGGAATTATTGTAAACTTAAAATTAGAATAAACCAACATTTGCTGGGCATCATACTAAAAACATAAAAATAATGATGTCTTTTTATTTATTTTTTTAAATCATCTACAGCAAATAATTACAACCTCACTAATTGTAACTTTAGGGTATGGAGGTGAAATCATACAGGGCACCTTCACTTTACAGGACTTGTGTCCTGTAAAATCACCTTCCCTGAGGCCCACTGCATTGTCCTGCAGGTTTATTGTCGACACTGAAAATAGTACCGAACTGAGAAAATAATGTCATGTCTCAACATCCTCTCATAGGAGATTTTCTGGAGCTTCCCCTAACTTTTTCACTGGGATGGTTCATGTCCTAATGGGCAGTAAAGAAACCCCAAAAATTATTATTTTTATCTCCATTACTTGAAAACAGACGATCATCCAAAACCTTTTTGTTTTCTTTAGTGAAATGTTACTCTGGGACACACATTCAGTACCACGGTAACATTTGGGTCAGTTTGTTTTTTCTTTTTTCTTTTTGTTGAAAGAAAATAAGATTTTATAGCATTAAAAATGAATCAATAAAACACCGCAGACATTGTAGTGTTAGTGTTGGAAATGACTTATCGGAATTGGAAATGAGACCCATTATCAGCAAACATTAGTCCTGCTATGGCATGTTGTTTCTCATCTCAAAAGGCTAGCGGATCATAAGAAAACCTTTCACAACTATTCTGATGCATTAAATAACTTTTAGGTGGGTTTGATGGGACTTTTCCTCACTTCACTCATTATGAAGTCATCAGCTCATGATATAGAAGGTTGCTATACACTGTATACCCCACTGGACAGCTCTGGATGACAACTGTGTTTAGGTTTGGCACCACCTTGTGGAGTAAGAAAACACTCAGGGTGATAAGTGACTTGTAAACTCTTTATACAGTGCGTGCGTGCGTGCGTGCGTGCGTGCGTGCGTGCGTGCGTGCGTGCGTGCGTGTGTGTGTGTGAGGCAGCTGCAGCCGTAGCACCAAACTGCAGTGAGTCAGGTGAAAGTCAGGTGGAATCCCAAACTTCAATATATAATAAGTGCTATTGAAGCTCTTTATCACTTTGATGTGTCCCTTTGAGTGCTTATTGGTGGTCACGTACTTGGAGCTCTTGTACACAGAGGTCTTTTCATTCCTATTAAGGAGATCGTTATCAGGGAATGATCCTTTTTAGTTTTCTAAGTTTAAGAGTTCAGTGAAAGTAAGAGTGTAGATTGTTTCTGGAGAGGGAGCAGGGTTGAAATAATAGAAAATATCCAGTTGCACATAAAAGTTTTTGGTGATTTTAGCAATAAAATAGCTTGTCATGTTTGTTCACAGTGGATATATTGAAAGCTGCTGTAAATTGCAGTAATCTGTAATTACCTGCTGAGAAGTTACTCTTTACGCAATGAGAAGAGACAAACAGACATCAATTTGCAAACAAAGCATCCAGCTAACAAAACAATCAAGAGCAAGAAGAAAAAACAACTCAAGTGTTAGTTAGTATGTCCTGCTGTCAATTTGATTCATGGGGAGCAGGTGGCACATTAGCAGCATCCGCTAAGCTTGGCTAATTTCTTTCTGTGGTCATGAGTGTGTGGTTAGTGGCTAGCTAACCAAGTGTGTTTAGACCTGTTGGAGAGCAGGCTGCGGCTTTTGGTAATTAGCGCTCTGCTGAGAGGCCGCGTAACAACAGGAAGAGCAGTGACAGCTCCCACTGTTACAACTAAAGAGCGAAAACAGAAGAAGGTGGAGGAAGAAGTCACTGGGTCTGGTACTAGATACTGTATGTATTAGAGCATTAGAGTATGTAGTGCATGTTCTTGTCCTCTTTCTTAATCCAGGAGTCCTGAACAATCAAAAAGTGTTGTTCAACTTTCACAGATGAACAAAAGACACATAATTATATGCTTTGATGAAACATAAAGCTCATTCCCAGTAGATTCTACCAGTATATGGTGCGTATTTCTACCAATTCAGCTTGAACTAGTTAAAGTCAGTTAAGGTAGTGTACTAATAAAATAACCTGGGTGGTGCAGGAGAACATAGAGCCTATTGTTCAATTGATTTGAATTAATGGTGCCTAAAACTTGGCCCCAGTTATCCCCTGTTTATGCCTCTTATGGGTTAAATACATTTGAGTCATGGTGGTAAATCTCCAGAAACCCAGTAAAGTTTCTAACTAGTTAGAAGGTAGTTCCTAACTCACAAAAACAAAGACTGTTTAGGAAGTACCTTTACAGTTTGGGTAAGTGTAGTAAACAGATGTCACAGCAGTGAACTCAGCAGAGACTATGTTACTTTTTTATTGTTAAAAAGTCTTAATCACTGCTGATACATAATTTTAGTTCTGAAGGTATATTTTTTATGACTGAAGGAACTTTTGACCTTCAAAAAAATTTTACCTTTTCTGAGACTGTGGCACCCCACTTGTGTTTGTCCTCTGGAGTAAAACAATGTCCTGTGGCTTCAGCAGTGAGACCAAAATGTGTGCTGACTAAGGTATTACGCAACAGAGCTTTGAGGTGAATGTTTTGATGCTGCTGGGTCACCCTGTGAGTGTTCATGTAGTATCATGAAACAAAACACAGACTGTAGCTGCTGTTGCTGTTATGTAGGTCAGCAGCACCCTGAGGAGAAAGACACAGGAAGAACATTGCATAAATTAGAGGAACTGACCTTACCTTTGTTCATATTTTAATTAAAATAAGAGGAGGTTGATGTACAGCTTTTTTCTGATTTTTGTATTTGTAATATAGATAATCGTATATGATTAGTACACAAGGACACATACATTTCTGTTTTTCTACATTATTACTGTTAAGTACAATGTATTAAAACATGGTATAGTGCTCTGTGTCATTGAAATTACAGTATACTATTGGCAGAGTAGCCACGTTGTTGTTTTCCATAACAATGTAATTTCACCTTAAGCCAAACGCAGTACCATGTGGTAATTATTCTATACTAAACATTTTAGTGGCAACACTGATGATTACTATGGATAAAGCACCGTCTTGTGGTAATTTTACTGTGATATTCTATACACCGTATCGGGAAGATTTTGTTTACTAAAACACAGAGAGCAAAATCTGTACTCAAAACTGTACTTAATGTACAGTGTTTTTCCAATTCAGTTTCCTCTTTTAATACAAAATACAATGTGGGATTGAAAAATAACTTCAGTCCATAATCTAAACAGAGAGAGACTTAGACCCAAACAGGGAAATATAAAAAAATGAATGTACAGTAGATAATCCAAGTTCATGTATATAATATGAGAAATTGGGGAAATAACTGAAGTGGTTAGAGAGCTCTGATTGACCAATGATATTCCAAGAGGTTCTTTAGGACAGTGGACACAGGGGGTTGTGTCTGTAAAAGTAAATGCACTGCAAGTTGCTGGCCATTCACAGTATGGCAAGACCATATGTGTCACAAGCTAGTTTATCGAACTGATGGATAACTTTAGTGATCAGTTGCAGTTTGTTTTGTAACTAATATGATGTTAGTAAGCAAAGAGCAGAAACATATAATGTAATTGAACTTACCATGTGATTTGCTCCTAAAGTACAGGATTCATGTGGATAATCCTTGAAAAGAAAGTTGGCTGTATGTGTGTTCTGCTTGCCTCAGAAAGACGGTAGCATTTCGTCTTTGCAAGGCTTCTCTGCTGCCGATTCTCCCAGAATGTAACACTATGTGCCGTAAATTGCAGTATTTTATTTAAAATGGCAAGCTACCAGAAATATTTTCTAATTAAAACTGTTTTCTTACACTGATTTGTTACAGTTGTTGTTGTTCTTCTGAGGTAAACCACTACCTAAGCAGCTGGGGGACAGAAAAAAAGGCACCTGGCTTGTGGCAGTGCTAGAGCCCTGTGAGAGGGAGATCACAGGGTCAGGCGATTGCAACAAAGGACACCTTTGGTTCAGCTGAGATTTGACCCAGAACAAATTTTGCTGTAGTCGTTCTGCAAGCGGGAAAAGGAGACTGTCCTGATGCAGTTGCATGCAAAATGTTGGGCAGCTCAGGAAATTAAATGCAACTCCTTCAAATGTTAATGCTCTGCTGCTTTTTATGACTGTATTGTCACGTGCAAACATTTGGGAACCTCTGTCAAATCATCCAACAAACAATTTTGGCTGAGTATTTTATTTAATTTTTTTGCTAAGTATTATTTTTTTCCTTGTTTGTGCTCTCTCCAATCTGTTGCTATCAGTTACAGTTGAGTGATTCACTAAAGGCACTAACGTAACCCAAACTATAAACTGATCTGAAATCAAATACTGAATCACAGATGTACCCCTAAGACATTCATTTTTGTAGAAACTGACCATGTGGTTGTCATTTTAAACCCTTTCATGTGTGCAAAATTATTGCCTTTAATCCTCTTGTTTAAAAAAAAAAAAGGGCACTACATCAAATAACTTGAAAGCAAGTTAACCCCTTCACTGCAGGTTTTTATCAGTTGCAAAACACTGATACTGCACAGACTTTCAGTTCACTATCCTCTCTGCAGTCACTATCCCAAACAAAAGCAAAAATCACCAGGATTGAATGCTGTGCTAGGACGTAACTCATCACCAAGGTAACTATGAGACGGGACTTTCCCATAGCCACCCACTAACAGGCTGTGGGAAGTGGTCTTGCTATGTGAGTCACTCAGTGAGGAGGGATTGATAATCCATCAGGGAATCTGAGCATTGTATATTTAACTAAAATAGATGAATACTCCTGATGTACTTGTGTGCTCGGCTGCAGAGGCCCAAACATTAGCACACGCTGGCTGCTACTCCTGCGCTCTGTGCATCAGTCTAACCTAACTCTATTCCAGCATCATAATTGGTTTGGTGCAGTGCTATTCTCACAATCATTGGCATTAGATGTTTAAAAGATAGAATGAGTACTATTGATGTTGTATAGACCATGTTTTATATTTCTGTCGAGAAAACGTAATTTTGTGATGATTATCTTTTTATATCGCTCAACCCAAGTGTTTTAGCTAGTTAGAACATGTCTCTTTAATAGTGTTATCATTATAATCGTGGTTTATGCTGAGGCACAAGTTAGTTTATGGAAAACAATGAGGTCCAGTACAGTTTATTTATAATTGACAGGTGTATAGACATTAAAACATTTGAATTGAAGCATTTATTGCCTCACCTTGTTCACGATCACCACTTCCACCAGAGTGATTAGACTTTGGTTAGATGCTGGGTAAGTGTCTGGTTTCGCTTGACATCCCATGGAACAGCTCACAGAAAACAATCAATTATTCTCAGAAACGTGTACCGCAGAGTGGGGACCCTTAATCCCTTTCAGCTTGAGACCCAAATTGAGTAAATTTAGGCATTTTGAAACCCAAGTTGATTAGAACATGTGAGTGCTCTTGACATGTGGGCACTCTAGGCACCTTGTAGAATACCTGCCTTATCACTCAGACAAATTACTGTAAAGCCACATACAATGAATACAGTTCACATAACATCAACACATTGTGCCTGAAGCACTCCACAAACACACCATGTTCTTGGCTGTGCAGCATGCACCTACCCTGTGAGATTCATGTGAGCTTGTTTGGTCACAAACTTTTGTCTATTCATAGCTTTCTCTTCTTCTTCCTGCGGGTCTGACTCAGAAAGCCACTCCTACACGGGAAACTTGCCGTCTTCACAAAATCAAACAATGACAGCTCTGCCTTCTTGCGCCTTCTTCATGTTCTGATGCTCCTGGATACAGGGTTGCCAGATTGGATAGGTTTTCACCCATTTGGGCCACTTTTTCCTCAGATGGGTGGATAGAATTAGAATTGGATGGACTACACTTTTAGGTTCAAAAATATATTGTGCTAAATATTTGGTGCAGCTATCAATATACTGTTATTTAAAATATGTTCGCTAGTCTGCATAAGCTACTTGCTAAAAATGCTAAGTGGCCCACATTTTTGTCATATGGATAGTGAACACTAGAAGCATACTAGCATTATTTCAGGTTACTTTATCATTAAGGATACCATAAATAGCTAAGTCAAGCTCGAGAAGGTCATAGTCTAAAGTTGCTGCAAGAAAGTCATTGCTAAGAAGTATTAAGAAAAGAGAGAAGGCATGGCCTTGCGTCCTGAGTTTGACTTGCTGCATGATGCCCAGCACTTCTCAACACATGAGAAAATCCAGGTGACAGATTATGATGCTCCACAGAACAACTTGAGCCATTCAGGATATTTTAGTTCATGTTTTTTTAACAGTGTGTGTACATGACTCAAACCTGATTGTCTCCCACATCTAATGATGAGCTTTTTTACTATTCTTACCTGCCAGCCTGGTCCCCTTTGTCCTTGTTTTTTTTTTTTTTTTTTGTCTGAGAGCAATGATTCAGCCTGGTGAGATCATCAGCTCACCTCTGTTTAGGTCTGCAGATACTTTTATCTGTCTCTATAGAGAAATGTAATTCCTTAAGTTTTACTGTTCAAACTCATCAGTGCTTAGTGAAAACCTCTGCCTGCAGCCTCACCAACAGTACAGGATCAGAGACAAGAACTGCAATGCAGATGAAATTGAGCTTTCCAGTTTCAGTTTTGAGTTTTGTCTGTTCTTGTGTTTCTTGCAGCATCTTATTTGCAGACATTGAGGGTTTCACCAGCTTGGCGTCCCAGTGCACAGCACAGGAGCTGGTGATGACTCTAAACGAACTCTTTGCCCGCTTTGACAAGCTGGCAGCGGTAAGGACACAATCACATACATGTATATGTAACTTGCACAAACTGTCGTCATATTTTAATTTGCATAATATTATGTTTTATTTGTGTTTCAGATGTTATTTTGACAACGTTTTTTTTTCATTAAAAAAAAGCTGTTTATTTATCACTGCTTACTGCTTTTTAATGGGTATAACAAAGTATAACTGTACATACAAATAATTTATCAATTCTCAAATCCTGTATAGATGTTACTGAAGATAACACTCAAAAAGCAAAATCTTGTCTTAACACTTTCGAATATGAAATTATCTGCAGTTAATAAAGCAGTAGCCTCGCTGAATATCCTGTACACTCAACTGTGTAGCAAAAAACTGTAAAACAAATAATGGTTTATAATCATCCTGCTTTTACTGTGGCTGCATCAGTGTCTGTTGTAAACCTTGTGCATGAACCTGTGGCGTGTCCACAGATACCATGTGGGTGCAGAGCTGTTGCACTGCTGTCTCATCAGTTTACCTGTTTGGACCTGGTTGTCAGATAAAACTTGAAGCCTGATGACAAGAGGCCTATATGTACTAAATTTGGTCACATGTATGGGAATGACTAGAGATGGACATGCTCTTTTTAAGTTCCTGTGAATTATACCTAGAATAATAAATAGGTGACCTGTGGTAAGTTTACAAACAGATTTTTGTGTTTTTTGTGCAATGCAGCTTCAGGATTGAGAAATTGTCAAATCACAACCTATATTTTGAAATCCACCTTCACTAGAGGCATATACAGCCATGCACGGTTGGGTTATTTTTTGGAGGATTTTATTAGGGTTTTCTATAAAAATATCTGATGGGGTTAGGTGAACTAGCCACAGACTGTAAACATCGATCTGGTGAGGTGTAACAACAACACATAGCTTTGTTTATAGCATCACTCTTAGTATTTAGGGGTGTTGTGTCTCAAACACAGCTGAAAAGTAAAAACCACATCTGTGTCGTAGCTGGACATTATTCATAACACATTTCCACCGCTATATACAGTAAGCGGCACAGTCCTGAGTATTGATATTTTTTCTCATCCAGATGCTTCATTGTTTATCCAGCTAATGTTCAATGCTTTTCATTTGTTTATGAAAGGTCAAATCACGTGTTAATCAATATGCATGAGTGAAACAGGCATAATGGCATTGTAAACCAGAAACGCTGCTACTGAGACTTTTATGTCTATGCCAGATGCACCTTGTATTTGTGTATACACATGCACACTAAACACACATGCATCTTCCGAGTGTGCTCTTTACACAGTGGGTCTTTTTGTGTTTTCCCAGAGCCATGTGCTAGAGAGATACTCAGGTGGCTATCATGAGACAAAGTGTTCTCTTGAGCCCTACGGATCTCTGCACAGAAACACACAAACCATGTTGTGATTGCTTCACACACTGAGAGGAAGCATTTGCGTTCTAAGGTTAATGCATGAAATATTGGCCAGAAATGCAGAAATCCTTTTTGTGTCCTTTCAACAGTGAATTATTATTTAAATGTAATATCTCAACTATGAAGATGCAAAGATTTATTTCTGAGGCCAAATGCCCTTTAATAGCTTAAAAACAAATTATTTTCTTAACTGGTTTTTGGTAAAAAACTCTACTGCTGAGAATGAGAATAGAGTAGATCAAAACAGTAAAGTCGGGGAAAAAAAACACAGTTGAAGAAACTGCAGAGGAGAGAAAAATAAGTCTGTGAGCCTCTCATTATGAGTGACAACTTTGAGGTCTCATACAGTCATTTGATCCACTGTTATAAAAAATATTAATTAGAGCGTTTTTTTTATACTTATTCATAACTGGAAACTTAGTTGGAAGCAGTTTTTAAAAGAAAGTAGAGTAGAAATCGACACTGTTCAGTGTTCTGCTTTATGCTTTGTTGCTTTATTGGTTTAACGTTTGCTCTGTAAAGTTCAGTTTAAATGTTGGCTCCATCACCTAATTTTGGGAGTGAAGGTCTGTGTGATTCGCCTTTTCAAGCAGTTTTTATATTATTGTTTTGTTTTATTTTAGAGGTGATTTGAAGAACTTGTTGAACCTTTTAAACAGGTTGGACTTTAACAGCTTTGTGGTTGTCGTCAGAAGAAGACATCTTTGTTTCAGTACATCCAGTATCCATCAGCACAGGCACAACGGACAAATACAAGCGCACATATAGTAAAAATACCCTCAGCCCACTACTCACAACAGCCAATAAAATTAAAGGACAACAAATGTATGACTGTACAGTCTAGTGTATCTAACAATATGTAAAAGAGAAATGATTATGAGCCCATCACAAGAAATTCATGTCCTAAGTTGTTATTTCCCTGCAGGAGAACCACTGTCTGCGGATCAAAATCCTTGGAGACTGCTACTACTGCGTGTCTGGGCTACCTGAGGCGAGGGCTGATCACGCCCACTGCTGTGTGGAGATGGGGTTGGACATGATAGAGGCCATCTCGTAGGTTTCCCCCCGGTTGAAACACCATAGATCATCACTGGTTAACATTTAACAGCAGTAAAATGGCTAAATGTGTAAAAATGGTGTCAGAGTAGGCACTGTACAATAGTGGGACACTTTGTGGAATAAACACACAGAAATGGATCATTTATAGAAGCAGTTATAGTGATTACTTAATGGGGATTGTGTATGCTGTTCTGGGAGTGGTAATAAGTAACACCACTGGTTATACAAGGTTACTTTATTGGTACACATACAAAAAGTACTGGTGTCTGAGCTCACAGAGAAAAGCTGGTATCTGATATCCAGTCATTCTACTCAGAGGTGTTTAAGTTACAGTTTGATGGAGGAAGTAAAGGTTGTGTTATTTTGGTTACGTCCTGAAGGGCCTGAATGCCCTGTAATGATTTTTATCTTTCCCCAACAGATTCTCTGTTTCTAAGCTGTCGCAGCTGATCCGCTTTACTCTGCACTGTTAGCATTAGTCCCTTCATCCATCTGTCCATTTTCCGCTCCTTCACTGTGGGGCCATGTCGCTGTCATGAGGCTGCTAATTAAAGGAAAAGTTCAAAATATATTTCCTTCTTTGCCAAGTGTTAGATAACAGGATTACCAAACCAACATGAAGGGCAGCTGCTTCTCGGAAACAAGCATAGGGTTGGTGGATTGATCACCAGCTCCTCAGATCCATGTGTTGGACAAGACCTTTGGGAAAGATGCTGAATCCCAAGTTTCTTCCCCTGGTTTTGTCCACAATCTGGGGCAATACATAATGAGTAGCAAGGTGTATCCAGTATATTATTCTCACAAGATGGTCACTAATTTACTGATACCCCAGAACATGTTGGGGCAAAATAAATGTCCATTCTGCTCTTCCA
>OMLM01010463.1:25562-41930 GCA_900302695.1 Helostoma temminkii
CTGCTCCTCCATCAGCTTTGTAACCAGCAGAACACTTAAAATAAGGTTCAGCCAGCAGCAGTCCTGCGTCTGAAGAGCACAGTTAGCTGCACAGAAACAACCTACGGAAATGTTTTGATTATTTCTATGAAATATCAGCAGTTTAATAAATTATGGGTTTTTTTGTGTTTGTTTGTTGCAGGCTGGTACGGGAGGTGACTGGGGTGAATGTCAACATGCGAGTGGGCATCCACAGCGGCAGGGTGCACTGTGGGGTGCTGGGACTCAGGAAGTGGCAGTTTGACGTCTGGTCCAATGACGTCACATTAGCCAATCAGATGGAGGCTGGGGGAAAAGCTGGGTCTGTCTCTCCAGTTATAGTCAAGTTCAAACTAAACACAAGTGAATCTGATTAGTTAAAAATACATAATGAACATTTCTGTGTATTGTTACCACTTCAGACGTATCCACATCACTAAGGCAACTCTGAATTATCTGAATGGGGACTACGACGTGGAGCCGGGAGCAGGAGGAGAACGAAATGCCTACTTGAAGAAGCACAACATAGAAACCTACCTCATTGTGGGCTGCAGTCAGAAAAGGGTACAGTCCCCATGTCTAAACTGTAAAGTACACATAAAAAACAACTAATTGAGAACTTGAATGGCAACTGTGTTTGCAACAATACACTTTTGTTAAAACAGAGGAGCAATATTTCTGTACATGAGATATTTAGTACTCTAACTTGACAACCTACAATGGTAAATTAAAGGAAGCTGAAGTTGTTCATACAGCCACAGAACATGTTGCTAATCTTTTAGGTTTATCCCTATGATGCTTTACCATTTATTTCAACAGAACTGAATTGATGCATTTTTAAATGAAGTAAAAAATTCATGAATATAGGTAAAATAAAATTAGTCCCCAGTGCAGACATTGTGTAGTTTTGCCATTCTCTGTCATTTAAGGAGTAAACTACAGCATCAGAACAAGCGTTTACGTTTCCCCACTATTTTTTTCTTTGGTAAAACATATTAGAGCAGTTATCGCCCCCAAATAACCCAGTTTACTATGTGGGCATAGGCATACTGTGGTATATGCAAGCAATAAATTAAGCTAATGCCTGTTGTATGTGTATTAAAGCTTGACAAAACACAAAGCAACTTTAAAAAAGCCCACTGAAAACATCTGTGTGGGTGTTTAATTGTTCTGAAGCTAAGAACGGCACATTTTTGATGGATTAACTGAAGTGCTTTTCCTGATGGAGCTGTCTTTTAATATACATTGTCCATGTTGTTTATAAACCTCTTTTCTGCCCCATGTGAAATTGTGTCTCTGAGAAGAACGAGTTCATCTCTGCTCCACCGCCTGAGCGTCTGTTTGTTTATGACTGGACAACTTTTATCAGCTGTCTCTGTCCTCTGGCTGTATCACAAGCTGTGACTATATATAGCATGTCATGTGAAGTGATATCTTTCTCTCATTTTGCTGCTCATGCTGTGAGAGACAGAGAAAAGATTATACAGACTAATTGTTTTGGTTACTTTTTATATATTCATTTTTGAAAACTACATCCTAGAGCTCCTATGTAGCTAATGTCAGATCTGTAAAAATTTATAGAGATTGTTTCTCTGGAAGGAAGCAAGGAGCAAATTGATTAATATACAAAAACATAGTGCAGATGCCGAAGCTTTTACTGCTCTTTCTTGCAATATATTGGGTAAGAAAGTAATAGACAGGAAAAAAATAGACTCATTTAATTTGCTTCAGTAATAGTAAGGGTCAGTCACTTAGAATGCTAAGAAAAACATGTACTTCTTACCATCTTTGCAGGAGACAATACAAGTGAAGCTACTGTGTGATGCAGGTCCTGATAAGTTTTAATGTCTGCAACAGAACTGAGCTGATCCAATTTTAGATCCTGTTGAAGCTTTAATCTCATTCCATGTGAATGGAGTAAAAACTTATATTTGCTTTTTTTCTGCTTGAGAGGTGCAAGACATAAAGGCTGTTTTCCTACAATAGCTTTATGAATATACATTAAACAGTGTCTAACCAGGCTATGCTCCTATATAAGCCACACTAGTGAAGCCTGAAAACACCCCATGCTATATACCTACATATGTTATTCAAACTGTATAGTGACTGAAGTGGAAATGGAGAGAGAAGCATTCAGATGATTTATTTAAGAAAAGCAAAACATTTGAATTACAGTTGCACTACAAGTATACAGCAGTATACATTGTTGAAGTACCAGTGTCAAAATAAACTCACAAGTAAACAGTCCATTACTTCCTCCTATTAAAATTGTAAATATACAGACTAGGATTAAATATAAATAGCCATGTCATAGCACACGTGCCTGAAAACTGAAGTACGGCAGTAAGTGTAATTTCCACTAGTAGAGGTATTTGTTTCTGTGAGTTTCTGAACATGTGATGAATATATTCTGATTCTTTTCTGTATCTTTTTTCTCTTACAGAAAGAGGAGAAGGCGATGATTGCCAAAATGAACCGACAAAGGACCAATTCTGTCACCCACAACAGTGGACACTGGACCGACCGTCCATTTTACAACCATCTGAGCGGAAACCAGGTCTCCAAGGAGATGAAGAGGATGGTGAGGGAAATGCTTCAAGTGGTCATTGTTATATTAAAAGTGGCACTGCTATTAGGCTTGTTGGTGTTGTTAGAGTGCCACGACCAGGTGACTCTTCTGCAGATATGTCATTTGAGCTCTTATTTGGCATTAAAGCCGACACATTGTTAATACCCACAATCCTTTGATCCGTGGTCCTCATAACTAGCAGTGATGGCCCTTCACAGCACACTCCAGCTTTCATACCTCACCTTGGCTCAGAGAGGCTCTAATGAGCACATGGAGAGACAACAGCAACATGTAGGTGGCCATGTCCACAAGAGGGAGTCAGACACTTCAGCTCTTTCTGTTGTAATGTAGTTGGATGTGGACATGGATGAACAATTGAATAGGGGGTGTGTGAGGGGGGCAAAGCCAGAACTTTTTTGAAAGGTCAGAGAGTTCACTTCCTGATTTTTTTTTTTTTTTTATTATTATTTTTTTTATTGCAGCTTATTGTGCATAGTGCAGCTGCAGACTGAGGCTTCAGTAAGATTCGTAAAGCTGTTTATTGTAGTATTTAGTAGAATATTTGTGCTGAGGAGTGCCTTGTATGGCATGAAGCTTTGGACAGGTGTCAATAATAATGTGAACTAAACCAATAGCGAAAAAAAAGGGTTCTGGTTCAGCTGTGGTGATTTCATGTCTCGTTAGCATGCCTTTTTTCAGTTTGCATGGTTTGAATGGTGGTATGGGATAGTGGCCTTTTTTAAAAATGCAAAGACATGACTTGCAAGCAGGTATGTCAGGATCCAAGTACCTTGGAACCAAAGAATAACAATCTGGGAGCCACAAGGGAGACGAGGCCATTATTAAATAAGACTAAAATAGCAGCTTTAATACACAGAGCACTTCAATGTTTGGACAGGCACAGAGAAACTCTCTTGCAGTGCACACTATGAAGCAATGGAGTGCAAGTGTGCACTTAAAACAATCTTAAAGTATAACAATGTTTCTGGATCTCCTGGTGTGGGTGTAGTAATTCTCAGACTTAAACCCAAAAAGCAAAAATAAAAATGCATAAATTAATTATCTTATCTTATTATTTGCCTTAGAAATAAACTATTGAACCAATCACTGCATGATGTATGTGTATTATAAGAGACATAGATATATACAGTATATATATAGGGGCAGCGCAGTTTTCTGTTAACCCAGGGGGTTAGTGGTCAAGTTCCCAGTTCCTCTTGGCTACATGCTGAGGTGTCCCTGGACAGGACAAAACCCTGTAGTAGCGCATCATCCATGTGCAGCTGTCCAAACAACAATGTCCCCAAGGAGATGAATAGAGTACGTAATTCTAATTATTTTTATTACAGATGTAGGCGTCTGTCTAGGCTGCATTAATTGGCCTCTTTTACACAAAATGCTTATGATTTGTGCCGGAGCATGGGGTATTTTACAGTGTAACGTCTGTAGGTGGTGCTAAGCTTACACTGACAGCACCCTGGCCACACACAAGTCGGAACATGGGTTAAGATCCTGACTGCATTTGCAAATACATTTGGTAAGAAATGTGTACCTGTTGATTTTATTAATGTTTAACTTATTTTGTGAATGGCGCAAACAACACCTTCACACAGATTAATGGAATGATGTAGGACATGTAGTCATGTCACTCATACTAGATGGATTTTAGGAGAAGAAATGGTGAAAATGAGAAATGAAATCTGTTTATCTCCCACACTGCAACCTGCACTTTATTTAATCTCAGGAAATGGAAAACTGCACAAAACGTTTACGTCCTATTAGATACTGAACACAGTTTTTTCTTGCTGTGCTGAAAATGGATGAGGTGAGAATAGAGCAGCTTCCAATTTTCAGTCCAGTTTGACGCACATATCTTTCATTTTTAACTGACACCTTCTTGATTGTTTTTGCCTTCATACAGTACCTGCAGTTTTATTTCATTTTTCCATGACTCATGTTATTTATAATGTGTCACTAGCTGGTGTTACATCACCAGGAGAGCAGTTTTCTAAATTATAATGCTGATGTGGAATGAGATAATTGTTATATTTGAACTGAATTTGAATGTGCAATCAGAGTGATAGGTGATGGTAGGTTGAAGCTCCTTAGCTCTGCTTTTATAAAAAAAAATATAGTATATGTACATATTTAAAACAGTTTGTAGCAAGGATCAGAAGAAGTGACAGTGCCAAAACCTTTGTAAAAGTTGTATGAATTATAAAACAACGCAGTGTAGTTGTGAAGACTCTCAGTCATTGAGTTGAGGTTATCAAGAAGTAATTCAACTACAACCTAGATGTTGCAATTTTCAGCTAATATTTGAATATTTATCTTCTTTTCTGTCTTGCAGGGTTTTGAAGATCCCAAGGACAAGTGAGTAGTGACTGTATCAACATTTTCATAATTTCCTACCATCCTGCTCTCTGTGGTGTTGAGCAATGAATCTGCACATCGCCTTATACTTGGCAGAGATATTGAAAAATCAAATGAAAAGGACTGACTGTGCTACTTTGCAAGCAATAACAATCATGAATCCTGAAAGGAACTGTATTTAGCACTGATAACGTGTCGCTGTAGCGCGAGGGTTCAACTATGAATTGTATTACACTATATGTGCATTCCCTTAATCTGCCTCTTGTAAAAGACTAATGGAGAATTTTACATTTCTGGAAAATATAATACAGTTTTGTATATTCTGCACAAGGAATTGACAATGTAAAAGGGGGAAACAAACATTATTCATACCATTTTAAACCACACTGATGAAGTAGATTGACAATCCTGATTCATGTTCATCTTTTGAAAATAATGCCCACAGTCCTTCTTCCAAGGACTTGGAAAAAGACCCATTTTGCAATGCTACTTCAGATTTGGGTCAATTAAAAATCTTTTGTTTTATTTTAACTTTAGTGATGCAGTTTTTTTGTCATTTGTAATCTTTTGGAGCCAACAACAAATTTGTGCACAAACGAATTAGCCTCTTTGTGATGCATTAAGTTGCCTCACGTTGCTATAATATAATATAATGATTACCAGGTAAGTTTTGAAGCTGATAACATAAAGTCTACCTGTTGAGCAGTAAAAGTAACAGTGAAATTTGAGATTTATTTTCTAAATAAGGACAGACAGACATTGTTCTGTCAGATAGAGGTGTTCATAAAGTGGTGCAGCGATGACGTACAGAATATAAAAAGTGAATGTTTAACTCAGTGGTTGTCAACGATCAAATAGCTGCAATCATTTATAAAGAAGTTCTCCTCCACTTCTCCCAAACTGTTCTGTATGTCTGAGTTTGCTCTGACTTCACACGCGTCATCCACATTGATGCTCTCTGCTCTGAGCTACAGCACAGATCCTGTTTTGTTATGCAGACTGGCAGCTTTTGAGGAAGTACATGCTCTGTTTTTATCTACTAGAAAACATAAAGCATGAAGTTTAGTTTGGACATTTCTCACTTTCTGTCTGAAAATCCTCTGATATTTATCACCTTAAATATTAACCATGACTTTAGACTCACAATTCAGGAGTATAAACAGCTTCTTAAATAGCTAGGAAGGTTTTTCTTCACCATTATATTGAGTTTTGTAATTATCAATAATTAACACTTACTTAAGGAAATTCCTGTAGCTCAAATGACAGTCATGAATCATTTTACGTTACCAAGGATTTTGGAATTCATCCTCTGCTCTATTTGATAAATGCTTAAATTTGAGAATATACTTTTAAAAAATCAGGAAAAAAAAAACAGCATGATTCTTTTCAAACATCAATTTTGCAAAATGAAAGTGAAGTCGCAGTTTCACACTTTTTTTTTTTTTTAATAAAACAGACAGCACACATGAAAAGTATCAGCAAGTCTCTGCTGAACCACACTCAACCTTCAGTTTCTTAGACCAAATTCTGTCTAAATGTTTGAATGAAGTCTGCCACAGTATGATTAAATAGATGTTTTTCCTTTCAGGGTTCAGTTGTTGTTAGCAGTTGTGATTTGTAATTGATTTGCAGTTTTTCCTACTCTTTGGAAAAAGCTGGTTTTTCAGTCGTCCTAAGATGCAAATGTGATTTAATCACATCTTGTTTTATACAGGCATTTCATTTTCAGAAACACACAGGAAAACCTAAACCCCGAGGACGAGGTGGACGAGTTTCTGGGTCGGGCTATCGATGCACGCAGCATTGACCGGCTGCGATCTGAACATGTCAAGAAGTTCCTGCTCACCTTCAGAGAGCCTGACCTGGAGAAAAAGGTTAATACACACACACACACACACACACACACAGATAGTGACACACACTGCCAATGTGGCAGCAAATAATTGGCCATGGCAAGCAATCTTCCCCCCGAAAAATAAATTCTTTCTCCTCTGCCCTTTTCTGTCCCTTGAGGAAGTCTGTCAAAGCATAGTATAACAGAAAAGGAAGAGGAACTTGGGTTTAAACGGGGGAGAGGGGGAACTAAAGAAAAGAGGAAGTAAACAGTTTCTGACAGTGAAGGACAATCTGAGAAGAAAGGTTAGAATTTAGGTTGTTGTGTTGAGTTTTGGGAAATTGGGATGAAGCTGGGTCGTGTTTTCAAGTCTCATCACTTTCTTCCTGTCATGATAAAGGTTTTAGGAAGTAGAGACTAAGACTGAGTAGAGATTAGATCAGAGTGAGCCTCCTATTCACCGTTTATGAGGTCATCTTTGTCTCTGCCTTAAGTACCTGAGCTCAGCTTATCATCTTACAGATCATCTGTTTGATTTTTCATCCCAGACAAGGAAAAAATTTCTTCTAAACTTTAAGTGTGAATCCTCGTTTTTGTGAGTTGTCTGTTAATAAAGTACAGCACAACTACACGTGCACGTTATGTGAAAGTCCTGATTCTAAAGCACAAAGTTGTCACTTTTTTTTTTAAAATTAGCCTTCATGCTAACAAAATGTAAGAAAAGTCAGATGCTTTAATGCCGTTTCACTCTCATGTTCTTCTGCAGTACTCCAAACAGGTAGACTCCAGGTTTGGTGCTTACGTGGCCTGTGCCTCGCTCGTCTTTCTCTTCATCTGCTTCATCCAGATCGTCATCGTACCACCGTGAGTCAGTAGTCTGAAACCCTGTACGGTTGACTTTTTCTGCCTTTTATCCTTTCAGTCTCACAAATCCATGCACATTGCTGTAGTTCTCACAGCAAGAATGAGTGTCTTTAGCCTTCACGCCGAATGAGCAAGTAATTTTCATAACACAAAAGCTGAATAGATGAGCAATAAAAGGGAATATCAAATCAAAATCAGTGGAACTTCATAGAAGAAGCAGCCACAACTCAGAACTTTGTCTTGAAGTGATCACTCCTATTTTTTTTTAATCTCTCCTGCCCTCCCAGCCCATCTCACTGTATTGATCAGCTTTAGTCTGCCTTTCATCTCTCCACGCCCCTCTCGTCTTTTATTCTTACCTCTCAGTTCTCCCTTCTATACCGTCTCTCCTTAATCATTTTCGCCACCTCTTTACTCTTTTCCTGCTCTAATCCATACCTCTCACTCGTACAACATTTACATGTATTATTTACACAGACACCAGGTCATGGACAATAAAGAGAAGCAGATGATGCTACCTACAGTGTTACCTCCTCAGTTGTGATAATGACAGTTCTCTAACAGCCAGAAATAAAAGTTCTATACATACTTATATAATGTCATCCTATGTCTTTGTTGTGTAAAGCTCTAGTCTGATGATTGGCTTCTTCATCACCTGTCTCATTATCCTGACTGCTGTCATGTTCGTCTCAGCTGTCTACTGCTGTTTTGGGGTGAGTTCTTTCTGCTTGTGATGAATACTGATGCCAAATAGGCTCACTGCCCTTTGCAGATCTAAAACATGAATCCTTAGATAGGAATTTGTAATGTTTTGTACTGTCTTTATCTCAAAATGAAGAAATTATCTTTTTCTGTTACTTACTAATTCTTGTTTCTTCATAAGAAACATTTTAGAGACAACTTCTGTTAAATGTTTCATCAGGCTGTGGGTTTGGTGATGTACTGATCTTGTTATTTAAACACAATCTGTGCTTGACCTCACTGCACTTTCTTTTAGATATGATTTTAAAATTAAATTCCTGAAGTACAGAGAACACGGAACAATGCTTTACCTTTTTTTAAGCTCAAACTCTCTGTATACAGTGTTTGTGATTTGGGGTGGCATGTTGGTGTTATGGTTACCACTGTCTCCTCACAGCGAGAAGGACTTAGGTTTAAATCCACACAGGTTCTGTGTGGATGTTCTCCCCGTGTCATGTAGGTGTCCTATATGGTACTCGAACTTGCTCCTACTGTCTAAAGACATGCAGGTATTAATTGGTGACTGTGAGTGCAAATGGTTGTCTGTTCAGGGTGTAACCTGCCTCTCACCCAGTGACAGCTGGGATTGGCTCCAGCACTCCTGTGACGAGATAAAAAGCGGTTAGGATGATGGATGGATGTTTGTGATTTCAGCCACAACAATAAAACCAGTCATTTAAAGTGAATAACACTGATTAAACACTGTTACATTGGCACCTGTTACATTGGAAAGACAACTGGTGAACCAACGGCAGGGTCATAGATGGCCAAGACTCACTGATGTATGTGGGCAGTGAAGGATAGTCTGTTTAGTCTGAATGCCACATAAGAGCTACTGTGGCACAAACTGCTGAAAAACTGAATGTCAGAGCACAGTACGTTACATTTAGCTGCATATGGGTCAGCGTAGCTACAGACTACTTTTAATTATATGGACACCATGGTCAAATTCAATTTTCAGTTGTTACTTAATTGTAAAATGTAAAATTTACTAATTGTAAAATGTCATGTGGTGTAATACTATAAAGAACAGCGATAAGTTATTTCTTGTATCTGGCATCAGGAGAAAGTAGAAGGGTCATATAGTAGAAAGCAGAGTTACAGCATTAAAATAAAATCCTTCTTGTTCTTTTTGTGAGAGATTATTTTTTTTAACTTCAGTTATATATCTTACCAACACTGGTAGAGTGTTCGTGAAATTAAAAATCAATCAACCAGTCAGACAGTTAATCTGTGAATAAACTACAATTGCATTATGGCGTTTTTGTGCTGTCTCTTAGCATAATTATTTTTGCAGTATTTTTCTCACTTTCCATTCACACGTTTAGTCATTTAATACTTTTCCCAACTTTCTGAAAACCAGCTAACATTTAATCCTATAAAATTTATCTTACCTTTTTATAGAAACAGCAGAAAAAGTGTGGGGAGCTTTCAATGTTTTTTTCTTTCTTTTTTTTTAAAAGAAAATAAGCACAACAGGAAGGGAGATATTGTCAAAGAGCAGAGCTCTCCTGACAATATTCAGGTGGCTATTCTATCTATTTCCTGCTCTTACTCACCGCTGAGGGATCATTGGGGACATAAGAGAAAAAAGTGGAATTAGTTTTGACTGTTTTCAGTTATAAATTATCTCTTTATTTTCAGCGCATTTCATTGTACATTGTACTAGGTATAATTGTGTATATGACAAATAAACGTATCTTATCTTATCTTATCTTATTTGGGAAATAACCGTTCTAGATCTCAGAAGGATTTTTGGTGTCAGTATTGTTATTATTGGATAATAAACCAACGGTAACTCGTAAACTATACTAAACTTTAGAGGATGCAAATAAAGATGAATTACTGCAAATTTGGTCAAATAAATCAGATTGAAATACATTTTCATTTATGAATTAATTTATCTCTCTCCTACCTGACCTCCCCCATCACTTGTTCCCAGCTTTTCCCAGTCCCTCTGCAGACTCTTTCTAAGAGGATAGTTCAGTCCAGACTGAACAGCACCCTGGTGGGCGTATTCGCCATCATCATTGTCTTTCTTTCTGCTTTCATCAACATTGTAAGTTCTGAAGTTTCCAATGCTGAGCATTTTTGCAGTCTTATACAAAACAGCTTCACATTTCTGACCTTCAACCCTGCTTAGTTCACCTGCCGTAGCCATGACCTGCGGAGCTGCATCAGGGCAGAGCTGAACATCAGTTCGGACAGCGTTAATTCCTGCCATGCCCATCTTCTGAACTACAGCCTGGACAGACAGCACAGTCCCTGTGGAGACGACGCTCCCATCTGCAGCTTTCCTGAGGTACAGGTGTGCCTTGTTCTCTGTGTGTGTCTAAACAGTGGAAGGACTACATTATAGACATGGTGTGATTTATTTTTTTTCACTCTGTGCCTGTACAAGCAGCACATTGTAGTCTATAGTCAATAGTTTAACCTTTGCTTTATTTAAGCTGTAAGCAAATTTAAAGGTGCCATGAAACTAATGCAAGTAAGAGTAAAACAAACACGAAGCAACTTCGTCTTAAACGAATTAATCTTAATCATTTCTGCAGAAAAATCGTGCTAATAGGACTAATTTCTATAATTATTCCGTTAACTTCAGTGCCACTGCAAATCTGGCACAAAACAACAAAATGGCAGCAGAACAAAACAAAAACTTCCAGTACCGTACTTTCTGCAGACAGACGGTAAATTACGGTATCTAATCATAGATTTCTGGTGTATCCAGTGGTGTAATCAAACCATGGGTAAAATAATGCGAAATATGTTTTTCTGTCTTAACATCTAGTCGAAACAACAAGTGTTGTGGGTAATACCTGAAGTAACTTATTGCTTTTGAACAATACAACTTCAAACATTCAGTTTGTTAGAGTGACTTGTAATTGTGTATTGTCAGTATTTTAAGGCATTCTTATGTCAAGTGGTTTTGAACAGCAGCAGAACAAATGAGTCGTGAGTGTAATTGCAAGTTAAATGTTGCCAGCATGTTTGCACAGTAGCCTTTAATTTAACAGCTAAGTGGTCAAAATTGTGGTTTTATCGGCTGTTTTATAATACCGCTGTCTCAGTTAGTGAGTCAGGCTGTTACAGAATATAAACCTTCATATCCAAACATAAAAACAAACGTACCTTTCCTAACAACCTCTCTTCATTTTGTTTTCACAGTATTTTACATCCTGTGTGCTGCTGAGCCTCCTAGCCTGCTCCGTCTTCCTGCAGGTCAGCAGCATCGGTAAACTCTTCCTCATGCTCTTCATCGAGATGGTCTACCTTCTTATCATGGAGGTTCCTAAAGTGAGCCTCTTTGACAACCAGGACCTGCTGGTCATAGCCAATGCCATCAATGCTGTGTAAGTCACTTTATTACTTCTGTGTGTGTGTGTAATGTTTAAAACTTTGACTGTGTACAGATGCTCTAACAGCTGATTGGTCCTTCTCTGTTTCTCCCCTCACAGTGGGCACACGAATGGAACAAGGTGAGCCCGATGGCGACTTCTATTACCACAGAGATGCAAAGAAATCACCTCGGTCATCTGCTTAAGCTAACAGCATCATTATCACTGTGCTGGATCAAATGTAACTTTAATGACCTGCTGGCAACAGATGCTAACGCTAATGAGCCAAGATTTAGAGGGCAGCTTGTTTTGTATTACAACATTCATTAGGTCCATCTTTATACACTATGCAGAATAACATTAGACAATGAGAACTGGTTAAATTTTACTGTGTTTTGTCTATAGTCAGTGTGTAGATTTTTTTGTTGCTGAATGTTGTAATGTTTTTTCTGTGTGATGTCTGCTGCAACACCAGAATTTCCCCCCTGGGGATCAATAAAGTATCTATCTATCTATCTATCCTCTATCCATCTATCTAATTTGTTCAGTTTGTAGCATAAAGCATGCATGTGTTTGTGTTTGCTGACCTCTAGCTGTGCGGTGGACTCCAAGGTTCCTCTGAAGATCATGACCCCAGTGGTCATCACCGTCTTCGTTCTCGCCCTCTACCTTCATGCCCAGCAGGTGGAGTCCACAGCCAGGCTTGACTTCCTCTGGAAGCTGCAGGTTGGAGTTTCTGCAATATTCTTTAGTCAAATTACTTCTTGGGTGATGAAAACAACTGATTTGATTTTTTGGAGGGGGTTTTTTCTTTGTTTTATATTATATATTTTTTCAATTTTCCATTATTCCATCTCTCAGGAAACCTGAAACATATTTCCTACATTTCAGTATAGATAAATGTGTATCACTGTACAGATCACTGTTTGTATATCTTATAATATTAAGTAAATGAAGATAATAATAATAATAATAATAATATTGCTGTTTTGTATATATTTATATAATATACCATTCATCCAGTCTAGACTCAAAGCGATTGCAGCTGTACAACGTCACAGTGGACGGAGCACTTCTCTGATAGCTGTTGGCTCATTTGGTTCTCAAATGAGCAGTGAAGTATTAATGTCTTAATGGGTATTCGAGATGCCTCATGGAGGCGTTAAAGCAGGCTGTGCTGGCTGTGGTTGGTAATCCAGTCAAGGGGATAAACAAGTTATTCATTTAAAAAGCCACGAGTTGCTGCAAGTATCATAATTTTCCAGCACACTGCTGTCACCTGTGGTTCGTATAAATCAAGATTAAGATTATCCAGCTATGCTAGCAGCTCTGTGAGGCTCGTATGCTTGTTGCAAAGAAAACTGTGAAAATTGTGTGGTGTGGTGTCACAGTAAATATCAATAGCAATATCTGCTGTAGCGATTGTGGACACCCATTACACCCAATACAGTTCATCCCAGTAATACGTCTCCTAGTACCAAATCTTTCCCAACCCAGTTGTAAAAATGCATGTGCACACCTGTGTATAGCCAAAAGTAGCATTTATTTTATTCTGTCTGATTAATGTCTGTCTCTACACTAGGCCACAGAGGAGAAGGAGGAGATGGAGGAACTACAGGCCTACAATCGCCGTCTGCTCCACAACATCCTACCCAAAGATGTTGCCGCCCACTTTCTGCAGCGTGAGCGTCGCAACGACGAGCTCTACTACCAGTCGTGCGAGTGCGTCGCGGTCATGTTTGCCTCCATCAGCAACTTCTCTGAGTTCTACGTGGAGCTAGAGGCCAACAATGAGGGAGTGGAGTGTCTGCGGCTTCTCAACGAGATCATCGCTGACTTTGACGAGGTGAGATGTGAACGGAACCAGCTCTGAAGTTGTGGTCTGCATGTGGGAGTGAGGATGTGAATCTGAGATCTGATGTTGTCAGTGGTGTTTCAGGAGAGGTTGACTTAGGAGGTTTAGGAGGCTGACTACCAGAATATTTCTGCAGACAGATTCATTTGACTCATTTGTGGATATTAATGATTCAGTAGCTTTCAGAACTACTAAGTGGTATTAAATGTTTTGTACATTGCTGAAAAAACTACTCTGATGGTGGTGGTGTTGACTCATATGTGCACTCACTCATGTGGAGTGCAGAATCCAAGAAAGCCAGAACAAGCATTTCATTTAAGGCAGGCAAGCATGGATGAATGAATGGATGGATAGATGGATGGATAATTCTTAATGTACATAGACAAAATGTATAAAAAAATATTGAACAACGGAATTCAGCAATACTGAAAGAATAAAGTAAATCAGGTTGTACTTTTACTGACTGATCATTAATGGACACAAAATCTTGGCATTAAGTCATCTTCTGCTTCACTAAACATGTTAATCTAACTTAATATAATACAGAACAGTTAACACTTAATCCACTCATGACATTAACATATAAGACATTGACCAAATAAATAAATAAGGTTCTCTCTCTTTGTTCACACACACTGGTGTTTGCAGGCCTAAAAATTGTGGGCATGTCTGATTGAGTGGGTTAGGAGAGGTGGGTTGAAGCTTAATCAGATTTCCAGACTTGGGATGTAACAATTGCTCTGTGATTTCATACTGACAAAATGAAATCAGTGTGTTACACTTATAGCTTAAAGAATATAGAATTTAATCTAATGAGCCTGAATCCCAACTTGCCTTTCTTGCCACTAGATCATCAGTGAGGATCAATTCCGTCAGCTGGAGAAGATAAAGACCATCGGCTCCACCTACATGGCAGCCTCCGGCCTCAATGACTCCACGTACGACAAAGCCGGGCGCTCACACATCCGTGCTCTAGCTGACTATGCCATGAGGCTGATGGACCAAATGAAATACATCAATGAACACTCTTTTAACAATTTCAAGATGAAAATAGGTGAGTTATACATCAAATATGACTATTAAGTGTGCAGTATGAGTATGCAGTTACATGAATATCTAAATGACTAAAACAGAGTTAAGGTAATTGTTAAATACACAATTGTTAAATACACAATAAATGTTCCTTTATCATCTTTCTTCAGACACAAATATAATAGATTCACAGGTTCTGTGACATAAATGCCTTTGTAATAATACTGTGTGTTGTTGTCAGTGTTTTCTTTGTAGTACACTATTAAAATACTTTGTTTTATATCTCAGGTCTTAACATCGGCCCAGTAGTAGCTGGGGTAATTGGAGCTAGGAAGCCTCAGTACGACATCTGGGGGAACACGGTGAATGTGGCGAGCCGCATGGACAGCACAGGTGTACCGGAGAGAATCCAGGTGACGTAAACTGCACAATGTTAACATAAAGTTAATGAATCAAATGAAAGGATATAGGAATTCTCTCTGAGTTGCCAGGCTAAGGAACAACATGCAGCTAAAAATCAACCATTATATTGCTCAGAGGCAAATTTAGGATTTTGGATTTATAAATCGAATTAAAATGACTAACTCAGAACAATCTACATCTATTGAGAATAAAAATCTACATACATTACACATTTAACATAAGTGGAACAACCTTGGTGAAGGAAAAACATGAATGAGTATTAAGACTAAATTGGTCCTGTCATGTCAGTTTCAGTCTGGGTCAGGACAGCTGTTTTTACCATGTTGAAGCTAGCTTCAGTCTATTATGGTAAAAAATTAGGAATTCATCTAATGTGCATAAGCTCTGCACTTCACACATGGCTGATGGCTGGATTTAGAAAAGGCTTATTCAAGTTAATGAAAAATGTTAATTAAAAATGGCCTCATTGGTTCTGCTCTATCAGATGTGAAATCATTAAAGCTTAATAACTCAAAGCAACTTTGAACACACATGGAACCATTTAATTTAATCTCATCTGTCTCCACCGCACCTCCTGAAAAACCATTAACACAAGAGCAAATCTGAACCACTGCTTCCTAATGGACATGAAGAAGTGACAAAGCAACATAATGATAACACCAATGACACTTAAATATAAGGTTTTTTTACAACGCATTATTTAGATTAATAAGTGTCACAAAAGGACAGTACAAGAAAAACAGCAGCAGAAGCACTAATGGAATTTATCAAGGCTAGTTAATATTTGACAACTGACAGACTAATTGTACCTATTATTTGTTTTGACAATTACAAACAGTTGCTAACCATAAAAAAACAGTACCAATAGGGCAGAATAGGCATAAAGGGACCAAAAGAGTGAAGTTAACACTACTGTTCTTTTTTCCATTTTAATTTAGGTTTCTGGCAGCTTTGGATTTTATTGAACTAACACACTTGTTAGCTGATCTTGTGGCAGTAAAACAAAATGGAAATTAACCACATCCATTTATTCTAAAGAAAAAAAACACTGTGCATTGATTTGTTTTGATTTAAAACTAGTGCTGTTAAAAAATATACACAATATACACAGTATTGTGATATTATGTCTTGTGATACAATATTGAAAACATAATTTTTTATTAATAATTCACATAAAAATATTTTTGTTGTGTTCTGACTGGTAGAAGGCAGTGTTGTTTTTTTATGAATCTGATTTTATGTATATAGTGGTATGTTCTTTATACTTTGATAGGTTTCCTAAAAACAAACAAACAAATATAAATTATATATATACTGTATATAC
>OMLM01010463.1:41950-65964 GCA_900302695.1 Helostoma temminkii
ACATACATTTTTTTTTTTTTTTTAAAAATAACAATATCGCAGTGCATTTAAATCTTAAGCTTTGGGGGTGTGCTTGGGATAATTGTCGTGCTGTAAAGTCTAATAATCACCAGTCCAGAGAACTGTCTCTCAAACTCGACTTTTGTTGTTCCTTGTGGTCAAGAGTAGAGTGCGTCTTGGAGTCCAGCCATGAAATCCTTGTTTATTCAGTGCATGTTTTATAGTTGCAACTGAAGCACTTCATCAGGTCATCCTGTAGGTGTCGTGCAGTTACACAGGGCTTCCTTTATTTGTCCTGACTAAGTTGCTAAAGGCCCTTGATGAAATTTTGAGCTTCCTTTCACAGCCAGGCTGGTTTGCAGCTGATCCTTAAGTTTTAAACTCCCTTATAATGCTCCCAATGGTTTCTCTACCCAAGGCCCTTCAGGTGTGACAAAATAATCTCCTCTCTCAGCTTTTGTGGAAGCTCCTTTGTCTTTCCCATGATTGCAACTTGGATACCTTTGTGGGTGGGGTTTATATATGCATCACAGCTGAAGCAAATAAAGGATCATTATAGAGTCCCAAAGGCTTAATTATGTTTCAATTCACCTTAGGCCATAAAAACAGTCAGATAGCTTTAAAAAACAACAATATTCAATATTATATAGGGGTACATAGGTTGTCTTGACAAAATATACTGTTACACACAAATACTACATCATGCATTTTCTGTGTTGGTTTTATGTATCATTCAACTTGTCAACCAAAGCAGAGCCTTGCTCTTTGCAAAAAACTTTAAATGATAAATCCCTAAAATCTTTGGAGGTTTGAATATGTCTGATTGCAACTATATATCTGTTAAAATATGAATAAAGATGAACTTGTCTGCTCACTGTTCTTTCTCCTCCTGCCTCCAGGTGACCACAGACCTGTACCAGGTGCTGAGCTCCTATAACTACACTCTGGAGTACAGAGGTGTGGTCACAGTCAAAGGCAAAGGAGAGATGATGACATATTTTCTCACCAATGGACCCTCCAGCAGTTAACCTGTGCTAAGTGACACACAGATACATAGGGGTCATGAGGCTTATCTCTGCCTCTGACATAACAAGCAGCCTCATGGACCTCTGATGGCTTATGGTGGACGAAGACAGGCTGAGGAGTCTCTTCTCACAGTTTCATGGTCTTGCTGAGGCTAAAAAATGATCCTGAATGATGAGTGAAAAAGGCCTGGCTGGCCCAAATTTGACACTGAGACCAAAGATGTCAAGTCAGAGCATAAAGACAGATTTTGTCAGCTTCGCAAGGCTGTAGATCCTGAAGGAAATACGTTCTCTGAAAAATTAAATTTTCCTCCATCTGCCAGATTTTCTGAAGGGTTTGGACAAACCTGCAGGAAGACAAACTATGGAATTTCCTCTTTCTCTGCCTTTCTCCTGCTGAAGTATATACACACACACACACACAACATGTAAAACAGACAGTTTTATGTGTATGTATATGATTTTATGTACTGTATGTAAAACACATTTTGTCCATGTTGTTGTGATACAGGTACAAATCTCTCAAGTAAGGACACTCAACCAGCACCACAGCACCAACTGTCTTTGTATTATTATCTGAATGCGCAGTGATTAACAGTTTAATGGAGGAGTCACATCAAGTTGAGCCTTATAACTGAAGAGGTTCCCTCAGAGATACTCTGGACTATTTTTGTGAAAGAACATAAACACTGCAGTGTTTACAGAAAGCTTCTCAACAGACATATAAAAATCACAAATTCACAGTACGGTATCAACAGCATATAGACACACCTTCAACACTAAGGATGTCAACGAAGAGCTTTTTCTAATCTTTGGCATTTTGTATTTTGACTTCAGAACACCAAACCCTATCAGATATTTTAAGATTCTATATTTTGTACATTAATATATTAGAGAGCTATCTATAAACACCAATGTGTATTCAGATGTACATACCCTATCATTCATGTTATGGGATATCAGAATTTCTCGCTGGTGTTGCGCGGTCGTAGCGTAACTCCACAGCTGATGTACCATTTTGGTTCAGCAGATCGATGCACCTGAATGCTCGTTTTTCTTGCTCATTTCACTGAATTGAGCAGTTTCAATCTGCATGAAGTCAGCCGTTTGCTGATTAGATGGAGTATGTGATTATTTCCCTTCGCTAATGGGTTTGAACTTTGCTGTGGCAAGGAATCAAACCAAGTGAGAGTGCACTATGAATTACTCTAAAGGATGGGAACGCATCAGTCTCGGTGCTTAAAAGCCATTTTGCACTGCAGTACTTTCAGCCATCCACACTTCCTTCACTACACACTCCTCTCTCTTGCTTACTCAATCAGATGGTACGACCCAATGAATGTCCAACGATCTCCAATGAGGCCTTTTAATATGAACTCTATCCTAACAATAATGCTCATCCTGTGGACATGGAAAGACGAGCCCACGTGGACATGTGTCTTTCTTTTTTTTTTTTTTTTTCCATTTTTCCTTAGTGTTACATCACTCAGCATGTCATCAGACAAAATGTCTTTAACCTCGCCATGTCACAGGTTTCAGTGACTTATTACAGCTCATTCAGTTTGACCTGGCTGAGTCACACAGTACAGTAATTATAAAAGTGTTTTACACTGAAGAATACAACTAATTGGGGGTGAGAACTTAAAGGATAAGCTAGCATTATTATTTTTTTAATTCTAAACAAGTATCATGAAAATATGAACATGTTGCTTTCTAACTTCCCTACTCTGTCTCTAGACACACTGCAAACTCAGCAACTGCCGTATTTGCTCCTTGTGAGGACATACATTTTAAAAAATCCTTCAAACACTAAAGTTACTATCAGACAGCAATAAATACAGCCTTTTGGGACTATTTGTGCAGTTAATACATATTTGGAGCTTTGCATTTGTGAAGATACACTGATGAGTGACAACACTTAAGCCATTGTGGAGCGTTCCTGGTATGCAGTGTCATCACCTAACAAAAGTTGTCCAAGAATGGATGACTGGTGAACCTGTGATAGGGTCGATGAGCCTTTGGACATGTTTGGAGAGAAGGATAGTGCCCGTATTGTCTGATTTCACAGAAAAGCTACTGTTGCACAAATTTGCAAAAAATGTAATGCTAGCTATGACTGACAGATGTCACGACACACAGCGTATCAGAGTGTGTTACATGTGGGCAACATGCTGCCCTTGCTGACCCCTGTCCATGCTTGAAAGGGCTTAAAGAGGGCATGTAAATAAATCAGGTTTACTTTTAAATAGTGCACAGCCACACAAAGTGTATGTGTGCGTCATTTACCAGGGGAAGAGATGGCACCAGGATGCACTATGGGAATGTATAGAGGCTCCTATCTCACATCTGACAGGTCTTAAAGGATATGCTGCTCATCTTGGCACCAGATGCCAGAGGACACCTTCAAGGTCTTGTAGAGTCATGCTTCAGCGGGGCAGAGCTGGCAGAAGCAGGTGGTTTTACTGTTGTGGCTGATCAGTGTAAACTATACAGGATGTTGTATGTGGGTTTGACTTCAAATAACCTACAATATATGCCTTGACTGTGCTACAGCAATGAAAAGATTTTTTCTGTCTGAATAGCATCAAATTTTAAAAGTTCAATAATTAAACTGGCTTGGACATTATGGATAATCAAATAGAACAAAGGAAAGTTATTACTTTATTCAAAAATTCAATTACAAATTATGTAAAGTCAAAATTAGCAATTAGATTGTAAATTACCAGTTTGCATGATTTAAATGCAAATAATAAAAAAAGCACTAAATCAACTATAATTCAATTTATTTCCATTGAAAAGGTTAATCTTCATGGTAGCACACTGAAGCCTCTACAACAGCAGCCATGTGCGAGGTGGATGATTGCTTAATAGTTTTTGGACAATACCTGAGCTCTAAGATATCAATGTTTTGCCAAACATGCAGTACATGAGGATTAACTCTGGATTAATTGCTGATTTATTCTTTTTGTCTTTTTGCAGTCTGTGTCAACACAAAAAAAGTACAGATTAGCACCAGCCATATCCTTTAAATTATTTTATTTTACTTCCCTGTTTGAAGAGAACAATGGAAACTTGGCACTTACTCAGAATGGTTGCTTTGAGCCTGTAAAATTTAAAGTCTACTCTGGTGGTTTCGGTTTTGCACTGCACTGCTGCAGCCATTATCTTCACGCACTACTTTGTCATTTCGGCCCACTGAATGTAGTGCCACTCTACCCTTTCCTGTGCAGGAATGTGCCATTAGAAACGTGATTAGAGAGGAGGCACAGATCAGAAATGGGAGTGTAGCTATAAGGTGCCTGAGTGGATACATCCCTAGAGAGAAGCTCACGTTTTCATTCTTACAGCTGAGGATCCTAATGTTGAGCGATGACAAGATGAAGCAGCACCTAAGACAGAAACAGCTTTGCAAACAAAACCATGGTTTGCTTTTGTTGTCAAGCCAAACACTATGCTCTTTTTTTTTTCTACATTCGAATAAACTGCTGAGATGTTTCACAGATATATGATTGTATCTTGACTCTTTTCTGCATATTCTGTCGTGTCGGCTCACTAATGAATTAAGTTCCTGCGTATTTGTCTGATTAATCTCCCAAAGTACCGAGCCAGGTCTGCATCAAACCTTATCAAATACCCTTAATGGCTATAAGCACGTGGATGTGGCTTGGGCAGGGCCCCTTGATGCTTCACTATCACCCTTTTAAAGCTTTCATAGACAACAGCATTTGAAACCCCTCAGCCTGAGCTTGAGCTGGCATTGTGCTCATTTACTCATGTAGCTCACCAACAGATGGCAGCAGTACTACATCACTTTGTTTATTCTGTACATGGGTTCCTTTGTCTTATTTTTCTCATGATTGCTGTTTATAAATGATGGAATCAAAATGTTTATTTGCTGATTAGCAACCTAAGTGTTACTTCATCTTTGATATTTATATAGACATCAAACCACTGAGCACTGCATCAAATGAGAATAAATAGCAGTTATAACACTGATAGTTTGTGACAGTTTGTGATGAATTAGTAGTTTAAATCCCCTAATTAAATATCAAATCCATATATTTGCATAAAGTTAAAACCAATCAGTACTGGAAAAAAACATACTGTACTGCAGGTGGCAACTACTAATGAGTGTTTACTTGACTTTTCTGACATGTTAGAGCTAACAAAATCCTCAGTTTAAAGATTATGACCTTTTTCAACAACTCACTTGTAAGACCCCAACTGGGTGAACTTTGCCACAAACACAATACTGACATTCACTTGACACATTTTGTTCAAATTGTGCTTCAAGTAGTTGCGCAACCCCTTGTCATATAAACCCAGAAAAAACTAGATATATCCACTTACATCTACAGGAAACTGCTGTTCCTTATAATGAGGTACCCACAAATAACATCAATTACAACCATCATAATCAACATAACTCTAATGCCATCCCAGATTAAGTTAAAAATACAAAAGGGCTGCTTGAAGAGTGTTTCAGTTGCTCCTGAATCACAAGACTTTATGCTGCTTGTTGCTGCTCCAAAGAAAAAATAATGACTTGGAAGAAAAGGAAAAGCTCAACAGTTTTACAACATTTAGCAGCCGAGACTCCAGTGCTCTCTTACCATATGCTGGAAGTTCCAGCCTCCAATGTTAGGTAAATGTTTTCTTTAAAATCATGAGAAGACAGATCCAGCTTCCTTATTACAGACGAATTTGAATCCTCTTATCCTTTTCACAATTACAGCACACATGCATCAGTTCTCATCAAATGTCTCATTAAGCCCCAGCAGTTACGATAAAAATACATTCATTTTTTGGCATCAGATATCACTGTAATGCAAATGGATATGCAAATGTTTCATAGCTGAGCAAGAGAGACAGCGAGACAATGAAGAACACCAGATCATATTATGCTGAATCAATGTAACTCCATGCACAACAGATGCAAATGTACAAAATTGCACAAGTGCACAAAAACATGTAATGTAATATTGGACGTAACGGCTCAAATTATTCTGGATACTAATGATAACTGACTTTTAAGGGTGTCAGATTACACTCTAGTTAATTAACTAGAGTGATAATTAACTACAATCTAATTAATAATCTAAATGTGTACAACACACACTGTAAATGTCAAGTTAATTCCCATGTTTTAAAAACCTGTAACTGTTCACATTCATTCCATATTTGGATCAATCAGTATAAAAGCTTTTACATAACACAGCTACATTACATTTACTGTAAATGCTGTGGAAAATACATAAACAATCAGACAGTGAAGCACAATTTAGATCCACTCAAGTCTGAGTCATATTGTGAACTATTAGGTCATGTAGGTGTGGTACTGCTGTTGGAAAGAAGAGAATATTCAGAGAACACGCTTATGAATCACACAAGGCTCAAGTGTTACAGCAGCCCCTTGACAAATCTGTAGTGCAGATGCCAGATGGACAGTGTAGCTGCATGACTGCCTTTAATTTTCACTTTAACTCCATCCAGTGAAAGACATTTAAAACAAAAAGACATTATAACAATAATGGGACAACTGTTGAGATACTCATGAACAATAAAGGCATGACTCAATTCTCTAGCCTTCTCCACTTGTTAGCTCTTATGTTAGGTTGGTGCAGGGGGGCTTCACACTGCCTAATAATGATGAATCTCACAATTGTAACTAGCTGTACTCGCTGATATACAGTGTTTGAGCCAACTCAGGAGAAGCATCTGATGATACAGGCCGTCTCCGACCTCAAAGGTAGGATCTTTACTGCTACCAGCGGAGACCTGTTTATTAACACAGTCACTTGAGGTTGCTTAGGCAAGAAGGAGTACTTACAGCTACATGCCAGTTTGATACCAACAACTGAGCAACCACAATAAGAACTTGCACTCTTAAAATATGTATAAATCTTCACTGTACACGTCACTGAATAATCGGTCAGTAAATAAATAGCAAAATTAACTTTCTATAAAATTACATGTCCGCAAATATATGATCACTGGCTTATGAAAAAAAATATACACCACACCTGAAATAAGGGCCACACACACAAGGCAGCATTGCATATTTTTTAAGCCAAGACCTAAACCAGAGTCCTGCATTGGGTCAAGTACCCATGTGTATATGTGCAAAAAAATGCATGTAAGGGGTGGAAGAAGTTGAAAATAAGTGAACAAGCAATTCATAAATGATCGGTCTTTGTCTATCTATAAAGTTTACAATTAAATTGCACATTTAAAAAGTGTGTTTAATATTTGTTGGCCAAACACAAGGAAAAAACTGCAATTGAACATGAATGTTGTCAATGACACTACGAGCAGGTAGATTCTAATTTTAAATCTGGTGTAAAACTTTTGCTTGTTAAATAGTAAAACGTTAAAAAAAGTATAATTGTGGTGCTAATTTTGCCAGGAACTGAAGCCCTTTAAAGAAAGTGGATCCTTAGCTTTGGTTTGGATGTTATACGACCTCGTTCTGATTTTTTATTTGGGAATACAGGGAAACTAGAGTTTACAAAACTGGACATCCTGTATGCAGGACTCTGACCTAAACTGTGGATGCAATAAAAGTAAATATGTGTATTGGACAATGGTGCAATGTAGACAACTTTCCAAATCAATCCAATACGATCCATGAATGATTCAGGCTGCTGCAACATTTCCTTCAAGTCCACACTGAGATGTGTCCACCGGTGCAGGGACTGTGTCAACAATGCTGCTTTTTTTTTTTTGGTTTTTCTTCCTGAACTGGGAGAATTGCTTCTTATTTCCAGAGCGTATGCAAGAGATCTGACCAAAGCTCTGTTTGTCCTCCATGTTTCAAGTTCTTGTCAGACATTATAGTCCGGTGCTTTGCCCAGAGGTTGCCTCAGTCTGATCTGCAGGGTCATGAAGGCCCCCACTGCCACATGGAAGAGAATCTGCCACATGTTCCTCAGTTCATACAGATACATGTTGGACAGACAGATGAGTGCAAACGCCAGGAAGGACTTACTGTTCCTCCAGACAGAGGAGTAGGCAAACAGGTAGCACTGAAAGAAGAATGGCAGAGAAGAGTGTGAATGCTGCAACTTTGTGTCACTAATAATTACTAGTGCCATATTTTCATTATTATTGTTCTTCACTAGACAGTTCTAATTAGTAAGTAAGACATCCTGCCTGTTCCCACATCAGTTTACTAATACTCTATATATCTGATATATAATTGATATCCACTGCTGCACAAAAGGAGCTGATGAACGCACTTGAAAGAAGGTAGCGGGTTGAAAGGCATTGAGCTTTAGCTAATGTTGGTCTAGCTGACAAACTGCTGAGCTGTAAAGTGCAGGGCTGTTAGTCACCCAGTCAGCCAGTGATGGCTGCTCCTACTGCAGGCTATCACTTACCTGATACAGACAGGCTGCTGTCCCAAGGAAGAAGGCAATAACATAATTAAAGTCTTCATCATCATTCTGCAGACAGGAACAAAAGGCGCAGAGAAAAGGTTTTTTTTAGCACTAGTCTAGACATGGCATCATGAAACCAATATCACATGAAGATTTAGGCTCTTATATTATTTTTTCAAACTCCTGTATAGTTTCACAGAATATGGTCTTCAAAGTATAGAACGAACAGCATATGGCAAAACTGATGCACCAAAGCTGAATGAATGCTATGAGCTACAAGATTCAATTCAACAATTCAGATTTATGACAATTTGGGGGATATTTTATCTGTTATAATACCATTTTATAATAATGCTGAGATGACAACATGACTAGGAAGCAACTTTATTGTAAGGTACCAACAGTACAACTGGCAGCCAAACAATGACCATAGACACAGCCTAAAACAAGCATTTCCCTTAGGAGAAACCAAATCTGTTTTAATGTCATCTCCTTTTTTGTTCTCACCTGCAGTATGCTCTCTATAGCATGAACTCCTCGCAGCAGGTTCAGGCCTCCACAGAGAACGCTGAGCACACAGGACACGATGCCTGGAAGAGTCACTGGCTCCAACATCTGCGTAGGAGCTGAAAGATGAAAAAGGACACTGCATTGTACATCCAGCAAAATCTGCCTAAATAATGCAATAGACAAAACTGCTTTACAAAGTATATAACAAAAAATATTTTCTGCTTTGCATATAGTTTCAAGATAAAATGGTAAGTCACTGAATAGCAATTAATTCAGCACACATCTAAAACATTCTGGCAAGGTAAAAAGAGCGATGTGTCACTATTATCAGATTAGCATGCTTCATTCCCTAGGACAAAATGATTTATGATCTCAGAAAATGGAGACTGGCAAGGGCAACCAACAGAGAGTGAACAAAGCAAGGAAAGCTGCTCCGAAGTGGATGTCAGAGGGACGCACAACGGTGCTAAGTGACCCGAGGTGGCATCGCTTAGCTTGGGGCAGCTGAGGTGTGACGGTGTGCAAGCAGCTTCTTTTCTGGCGCAACTGAGGGTGAAACACTTGACTGAGCCAAGGAATATCTAACCACTAGACATACAGAATTCTTGAAGCTTTTTCTTCTCGTTAGTGTAGTTTTCTCTTCATTACAGTTCATTAAAGAATTGAATCAATTTAAAGTAATACTGACAATGATTTTATGTTCCTGCGGTTTTTTGCTGCAAGAATAGACAGTGTAATTCACCTTAAAGCAGTGGTTCTTTAAGTGTGGGGTGAGTCCCACTGGTGGGAATAAAAACATGATAAATTTGGCCTTTTTGTCCCCATCTTCAATAGTGCTTTTTTATTAACAGTAAAGATCACACACTGAACACAAAACAACCATACACAAACAAACAAAGGGCTCATTATGACATGTAAATTAAAACATCAGTTAGGGGACTGGGAGTTGTGGAAGTGGATTAAGTGGAACCGTAGTGCCAAACCATTTTTAAAAATCTGCCTGACAGAACGACAAAAGAGTGACAAATTAACCAGAGGCTTTCTCCGCGCTCTACCTTGACTGTAAGTAACTTGTTTGCAGCATAAAAATGTCAAATAGCAGCTCAGATCAGCTGCTGCCACTCGCTAACAGTAATGCAATAATTTAAACTGATGACAGAACAAATGTGCCGTTTTCTGCAACTCAGTGGAGTTTCAATACAAAACTGTCGTTTGTAGCCTAAGACTGCCTATATGAGGTAAAAGGTTTCACTCTGTGACACCTCTGAACAATCAGGGACGCTTGGGTGCAGTAGAGCAGAGCAGAGGAGACCAAGGGCAAAATACAAATTATGTATTATGCATGTTAATAAAATTTTGACCTGTTTTTAATATGAAAAACTTACTAAATTTTCTTGCATTTATTATGAGACACATTTACATAACTGTCTACAGCTGAAATATATGCATGTAGGAGGATGTTCAAATGTGATATGAACTGGTCTAAAACCAATCAACTGTGACAAGTGATATGAACTATGACAGGTGAAACAGTGTATCCATAACTAGTTCTTCAGTAACATTTCTATGTCCCAGTGCTACAAAGACCAGTACTACTGTATTAAAAATGCCAAGATTATGTAAAAGAACACTTTATGGATCCACAAAAGGGAAATTAAGTAGGTAATGTGCTGCAATGGCAAACCTCTTGATACTCAGATGAGGCATGGGGTATGTATATGTCCGCAATAGCTGCTCATGTCCTACCTATGCCCTTGTACTTGGAGGGCGTATGCACAGAGAATCCATTGATAGCACTCAGGTCCTCAGGGGAGAGTTGGTAGGGCGGTCGCAGCTTGATCTCTGTCTGCATGTCAGCCAGGTTGATCTTGGTGGACAGGGAACGAGGGCTGTTGTAGCGCTGTTTGGTCTTCTGGATGAAAGTGTCTGATGGAGGACAGTGGGTGTGACAACAAGGTGGTTAATAACACAGGGAGCAAAAACAGGAGGGATAAATGGAGCAGTTGTACTGTTAAAGAATACTAAGTTTACTATGAAGCCACTAGTTAATCAACTCATCAAGCAAAAACTTTTCATCATTACATTAGTATTTAAGTAATTTATAAAAGTCTGACTTTAGTTTTTTAAAGGTGATAAATCCCTGATTCTATATGAAACAAATTGAATATCTTTCTAGATTGCAGATTGGACAAAACAACGTCTTTATATCTGCGCATGAACTTGGAAAGAAATGTTGTGGACATATTTTTTTAGACAATAAATACACAAATCGTGTAAATATCAAAGAGAATAATCAGTAATGGCAATAATGGTTTTAGGAATCACTGTGACTGACCCTCAGCAAGTAATTTTCTGGTGCAATCATGCTCCTTAAATGTGTTTTTCATAGAAAAGTATTTCTTTTTATTTATGTTTTGAACATGATAAGAACGGTAGGATTTTCCAGTCAATAAGAACCAACAGTGGTTAGTGTATAGCTCACCAAATTCAATGAACGAGTACGGCCGCACAGCACTATTTATTCGTTTGGTGTCATATGTGACGATAAACTCCTTCTGTAGCTCATCCAGAAAGCAGAAGGCCAGCACATTGGGGTAGCTTGCAGTGCACACCATCAGGTATCCAACACCCAAAGAGCTTGTGAAGCTGAAACACACATCCATATGCAGAAACATTATTGTTTTTCATGCACTTTTCTCTACGTCAGAAACCCACTGTAATTAACACAACAAGCTAAATATGCTGCCTATTGCGGGAACAAAAACACAATTGCCTTTCTGAGTCTGCTGGTTGCTGCTCTAAACTCAGTACTAACTATTTTAGCACATTTGTACCTAAAATTCACGTTTGTGTCTAATGAGGCAGAAAGCACTCCTATGACTGACAGAACTACAACTGCGTAATCTAATGGCTTGAAGCACAATTTAGGGGACAGCTGGTTATCACAGCAACATCTAGATGGATGTGGATAAACAGTATTGGGCGTATGAATATTTTTCCTATTTTCAGTAGATTTCTTTTATATGGTGCCTTTCAAGAGTAAACACTGCTATAAAAAACAGGAGAAACTGAAGATTCAATGGGTCCAGATGGGAGTACAGCAAACTAATAGTGAGCAAGTTTCATGCAGACAATGAGTCTCCTGCTGTTTTCATGACATACGGTGTATACAGACAGTTATATGCAGAAGTTTGAGTGCCCCTGAGCAAATTACATATTTCAGTGCTTTTTGAAGTGAAAAGAAAGAGATACAACCCCTGCAGCCCTCATCGTACCTGACTTGAATGTTACTGAAATTCTGTGGGTAGATCTTGAAGATGCTGTGTGTGTAAGGCATCCTAAAATATCTCAAAGCTTAAAGTGAGCAGCAGGAAGAGTGGGTGCAAATTCCAAAATCATAATTAGTAAGGCAGTAAAAATGTTTGCAAGCTGTGATATTCGCCAAACGGGGGTTATTGATTTAGTAAGGTGTCCGAATGTTTGCTCATTCCACAACTTTGGTTTGTCAGTTTTCTGATATAAATAACAGTGAGTTTACATTCGAAGCAATGCTCTTTTTTAATGACTTTTGCTCACTTCTGATAATTCCAATATAAGTCCTGCCACATGCAAAAGTTCGTAGACGACACTGCTATTGTGGGCTGTATCAGAAGACGGCAGGAGGAGGAGGAGTATAGCAAACTGATCCAGGACTTTGTGGCATGGTGTGATCTCAACCACTTGCACCTCAACTCCACCAAGACCAAGGAGTTGGTGGTGGACTTCAGTAGGCCCAGGCCTCAACCAAAGCCTGTGACCATCAATGGTGACTGTGTGGAGTGTAAAGACATACAAATACCTGGGAGTGCAGCTGGATTAGAAACTGGAAGACTAACACTGACACTGTACTTCCTAAGAAGACTGGCATCCTTTAACATCTGCAAACAGATGCTGCAGATGTTCTATCAGACTTTTGTGACAAGTGCTGTCTTCTATGCGGCGGTGTGGGGGGAATAAGCCAATACTGACTTTCTCTTTTGCTTCTGAATTATACTACACACACACACACCTTTATTTACACTTCAGTATAAATTCAAGTTTAAATTTATTACTTACAATTGTGTTTGCATTTATGCATGCTTAATTTTCATTACTTTCATATGCAGTTGCATTTGTTTTGTTTATATTTGTGTAAGTTAAGTTGTGTACACTGCTGTAATTTGTGATTTTCCCACTGGGAAGAATAAAGTATCTATCTATCTATCTATCTATCTATCTATCTATCTGATCACCGCAGCATGATGTATTTCACAAATCAACAAAATATGGAATTTGCCTAAAGGTGCTCAAACTTTTACATATAACATACACTTAAGAGCCAAAATTATCATAGAACAAATTAACCCATGACTTTAAACACAGCCAACTCATTCTGACCTTCACGGTCTTCAGATGCTTTAGGCTTTCACTGATTAAAGAGACTCTTGTCAAAGGAGGCACTGGCTGAAAGATTTAGCTCACTCACTGATGGCTGATTTGAGTTTCCTTTGAGGTCATGTCCTCTGTCTTAATACCACCAATTAGCTCTTAACAAACAGTGCTTAAGAGAGTTTCAAAGCATTTCCCCGAGCACTGGTGGGGGCTTTCAGAAGCAGTGTGACACCTCAAATGAAAGACTAGCTGTCAAACCCCTTGAATCAAAAAGCATTTTTCCATCACCATTTTGTAGAGAGGAAGAAAACTGTCAGCAGTAGACTATTTAATTACTCATGGGTTGCTTTGAATGAATATGCAAAAATGATCTACTTTATACTTGTACCTTGAATTAAACTGTATTAAGTGAATTAATTCAAAGTTAAATACATGCAAATGTTCCACATCACGTTAATCGGTGTATTCTATCATAAACGCTTAACAGAGCATCATTTAACCATTTCATTAAACCAGCATTCAATAAAACCTACTTGACATTGTATGGCCCACTTCTAAGTGTGCATCGATCAGGGAATTGGCCAAGTTTCCTGGAAAGACCTTTGAGTTGCCTCTTGGTTTCCTGAAGTTCTTTGTCCTGCTCATAGTCAGTGGATGCAGACAGAGGAAGACCATCCCCGACCCGAACCACAGAGGCAAACAACACCATCGACATATTAAAGCTCTGGCAATCTCATTGAAAACCTGCAAACACATGTGAGACAAGAAAGAATGTCAATGAGAATGTTGCAATGATATTTTTAATATCCAATGTTATTGCCATACAATAATTGAGTTCTTACTGTGTAATAAACAAAAATTATGTCTAAATCAAAAATGCTAATTTTTGCCAAAAAACTGTCATGGTGTGATAATTTATATACATAATTTATATAGACAAAAAAAAGCTATTAAAATAAGCAATCTTAAGGACTGGAAAAATTTAATATTCACAATTTCCTATCCAATAACTTAAAATAAACAAATAAGATAACTATTAAGATAAGATAGGAGCACATATTGCAATTTGACGCAGTATGACCCAAATCTGTAGCAATTTTTAATAAGTTTCTGTCCATGTTCACACTTTTCTTTTTTCTCTCCCAAGAAGCAATTGTACATGCATCAAGCAAAACTCTGCTGCTGATTTCTAAACTGTCAATATATATTCATAATCTCTAGTTTCACAACAAATGGAGTGGAAATAAATGAATGGCATTCTGGTAGTGCTCATTTTGCTGTATCGATTATGTAAATTACCATGAAGCTTGTTGCTAAAGGTTAAATTTGCATCCTGACAGGTGTCTGGACCAAAAATAGGTCAGACACTTTCTGGGTGGGTCCAAACATGAAACCTAGATGTATACATGGTGCAGATTTGGTCAACAGATGCTTTATGTACTTGTTTTGTTGCCTTGTACTACCTGGTTTGTTTCTATATCTATCCAGTATGTCTGCTTGTTATGCTGTTGTGCTGTTTTAGTTGTGTTATTATTGTAGCTGGTTGAATGTTAAGATGTATTGCTGTTATTATATTTTTGCTAGCCTGTATTGTGTGCTTATGTTGTTACTTTTGTCACGCTGTGTTTTCTAAAATATTGTGTTGTGTCCCTCAAGGACAAATAAATAGTAATTTATGTTACTTTATATTGCTTATAAAGTACATAACCAAGACATTTCCTGCTTGTCCCTTTTGTGTGTTTTGTTTGGCTGTCAGTCTAATCTGACCAGACCTAAAGAAAGAGTGGTGTGATTGACTAAAGTGACTGCATGCTCCACAACCAACCATAATCTGTAAGACACAATCTAGTAACAACAAAGATAAGAACAGTAGTCATGTCAAATACAAATAAAAAAGCAAATTTCTTTCATACAGCTTTGTCAGAGCACCTAGAAACAATGAGGAGACCTGTGATGAAAAATGTGTAAGCACTAAACCATTAGACACATACACAGAAAACACCAACAGTTCAATGGAAGCTGTGTGTTTTCAAAGTTATGTTTATATATTCTTTTGCAGTCAGTCATATTAAAAATAGTCATATTAGAAACTGAAATATTAGGCTGGGGTTTCTGTGGCCCCTTTCAACTGTGACCATAACATTGGGGATCCTGTTCTAATAAACAAATGAGCAAAACTTGTCAATCGTGAACCATGAACCAACGAACCATGGACAGCTCCACTGACTGACAGATTAGGTGAAAATCCGTTGAGTGTTTGGAGATATGTCGCGACGTACTTCCAGTGCACTCATGGCAAAATTGAACACTGTATGCCAGTCTCAAGAGTTCAACATTATTACACAGTTTGATTACAACACCATAATATCGCTTGATCAGCAGAAAGGCGTTCATGTTAGCTATCTGAGCTACAGGCTAGTCGGTAGCTAGTTAGCGTTATGGGAAGTACATTTAACGATTACTAGCTTTATTTAGCTAAGATATGCTACCACAAAACTGCCAGCCAAGTGCATTGCGCATTGCCTATGAGTTTCGCTTTGTGAACATTTCTCAATACATTTAAATTACAGTACATTAAAGGAAAACTAGATAACTGGCTACAGTGGAACAGAGTAGCCAGCTAGCCCGAGTTAGCAGCTAACCAAATTAGCTGTTAGCATGTTCACTAACATTTCTTGCTGCAGATTATAGAGCTAGTGGCTAATAACCACAATTTAAGACGACGTTAAAGGTAAAACTGAACAAAGCTCAAATCCCCGACATTTAGATAGGTGGGTGTTTAATACCTGATAAACGGATATAGCATCATGTGGACATCAGGGGTATGCAGCTCTGTGCAGAGGCAGCTGGCAAACCACAGGCAACAGTGAGGTTTACGTTTACGTGGCTAGTTCGCTGTGCATTATGGGTAAATAAAGTATCATCAGCAACAGAAAATAAATCAAAAACAAAACAAAATAATAATGTTCTCATGTACTAAAATTACAGGAATGTCTTACAGTATGTTTGTGTTTCACTGGGTGACATTAAACTGAACACATTTTTGGAAAATCCTCAAATGCTAACAGATAAAATAACCAGTTTCTTAACGATTTTTATTACTCGTTTATTCATTTTATGTATTGTTTTATTACTTGTTTATTTATTTTTTTGTACTGAAAATCTATTATAGGTGTGTGTGTTTTCATTGAACACATAATGTAGTACATACTCCTTCCCACACATTTTATGTTAGTGGTGTTTAGGTCTCCCAAGGCAATGATAGAGATAAAATTGCCATAATAAATAATAAATGACGACGATCAATAAATCCACAACTGTGTCTGTGAATAAAGACACAGATAAATAAAGTTTTTTTGTAGTTCATCCACACATTAGCTCCACCAAAATACCCCCCATTCCTGGACAATTACCTGTCTCCTCTGTGCATATATTCACATACACACATTCAGTGTTACACTGAACTCATAAGGAAGTGAGCAAGGCCACAGTCATCATCACAGAATACTTGGCAGAACTGGTTTTTAACAAGGTTTTTAGGCGTTTTTACTTTTACATTTAACAAAAACACAACAGTGTATAAATCATTATAAAAAAATCTACTAAATAACCATACTCTACAATCCAACAGGTTTGGCAGACTGTTAATAATGTACTACAATATTAACTCTCTTGTTAACTGAGATTATTATTCATGAACAGTGTGATAGATACCGTATTTCATAATTTAAATGTTCACTAGATTTAATTTGTCCTGTTATTCACGTCTCTATTTGTCCCAGTTGCTACTTTCGCAAGAAAGCCAGTAATAAATTACCTCTATACTCATAAGCATTGATGCTGATATATTTTTAATGTTAAAATTAAAATACAATCAAAAATGAATAATGTGTACCCAGAGCCTGTCATGCATTGCTGCACCGCTCAAACCTGAAATAGGCCATTCGCTAGCATCAGCATTTTCTTCCAGCTTCTTATATTTCCTCTAAGAATATGGCAAAAAACATAACAGTGGCTAGAGGAAATGAAAACAATACAGAGTCTCATCCTTCACATATATCCACACAATCTCCCCAGACTCCAGGCAATATGTCAGCCTAAAAGGATCTCCTCAGTACCTTCATGACCTGTGTGTGTATGTGTGTGACAGAGGGGAAGAAAGACACACAGAGAAGGTGGATGATGGATGTATGCTGCTGCTGACAAGTTGATGAATAGCCACAGGTTTGGCTGAGTGTTTAGTGCAGAGAATGTCAGGTGTGAGGAAGGTAATGTCGTCATCCATAGTGACACAGTCTAAACATAGGTGCGAATACATCAGTATTCAAATGCCAGTGTTCTCTTTCCCAGTATGTCATCATTATACATTTCAATTTTGAGCTGAGGAATCTTGAGAACTGTGACACATCTAAAAATACACCTGCAGAAAGTGATCTTAGTTCAACTACAGGATCTTGACATTTTTTTCCAGGAAATTCGTGAAATGCATTTTTTAAGCAGTGTCTTGGGTGAGAACCAATATAATTAATTCATTACACCTTCCAATGAAGTAAGAGAACATATACCCCTTGTGTGGACACCACAGTCCATAATGGATATTTTTGGAGTAGATGCCTCTTATAGTTTCATGGAAGGGAAATGTTATTATAGCAGATGACTACACTTTGTCATGACAGTTTGAGGAAAAACATGTCTCAACAAAACCAGATCCATAAAGAAACAGTTTTCCCAGTTTGGTATGAAGGAACCTGATAGACTGCATAGAGACCCCAAAATCAACCCAACCAAAACCTTCAGGATGAACTAAAACACTATCTGTAAGCCAGTGTCTGACCTCACTATTGTAGTTGGGCTCTAACATATATTAGAAGGTCCAACATTAAAGTAATGCAAGTTTTGGTAACCACAGTAAGTCTCAAGGTTTGGGGTATAATTTATTTGAGGCTACGCATTTAAAACTGAGAATCTGCATTACAATGTTGGGGGAGATCCTACCAAAATAAAAAGCTTGGAGCTTGGTCCACAATGATGAAGTGTCAAGATGTTTCATCCTCTGCATCATTTTTTTAAATCTAGTTCTTGGCTCTGGAGGCTCAAGTCTCTGGTCTTTTCCCAAATTAATCAAATGTTTCCCTCTCAACATTAATTAACCCTCTGGGGTCCTAGGCTTTTTGTCTGATTACTGATGACTCAACTCTTGGTATATAAACATTTGCACTGTAACATTTGGTACGGTAAAAGGAAGTAATTGGTATCAGCTTTCAACACATCCCACACAATTTTTTATATTTGCTGCAGTGATGTCACATTTGCATTAAACTGTAAAATGTTATAAAACAGTACAGTTATAATACATAGAAAACATTTGATCTTTAGCTTAAATGTGATTTCCACCAGAAACACTCAAAACAAGTCTGTTGTTGCCATCATGACATATTTCTGTAGGTCTAACATGCACTGATCTGCAGAAACATTGTTTGGGTTGTTGGCCTGTTCATTCATCCAATCAAGGATAAGCATTAGACTGTTTCATTGTACACCAGTGATGGACTTTCTAAACTATAATTTATCAATTAATATCAACAATATTATATAGGGGATTCGATTCTTGACAGTTTTGTGACAGCTCCACTGAATTGCAGTGTGAACATATGGATCTCTCAGTAAGGGAAGTAAATCATTTTGATTACTGTCTTGTGAAAAACGAGTTAAAGAAAATCTTTATCTCTCCCAAGCAGATACTCAAAGGTCTCCTTATTTATTTCACTGACTTCTGGGGTCTGGACCAATTTGTCCCAGTGTCATCTTATTGAAAAGCAAAAGAATAATGGCATGGAGCTTCAGTGTGTGCAGAAAACATCAACAAAATCAACAACGGACAGCTGCTATGGCATAAGGATAACACACAGAGGCAAAGGTGAGGCAGAGGACGGGCAGGTGGATTGCCTTCAAGTGCAGACTGACGTCACAGATAAAATCCTGAACAGCCCAAAACACAATTATCCATAAAGGGAAAATGGCTTCTATTAAGGGTACTTGAATCTAAGCAGACCTTGACTTTGTATTAACAACCCTGTGCCCTCCATTTGTAATGCTCATTTTCCACAGGTTAAAATGTTTGCCCCTCCCCTCCAAGAAGACCTGCAAAGAAGCAATGAAGCAAAGCTCCCAGGCATGAAAAATACCCCACCCCTGTGAAAATCCTCTAAAGTGAAATTGGGATTGAGAGGGTATTTCTGCTTGTGCTTACAGACATTAATCAGACTGATATGGTTCAGCCCTGCATGCATCCTAACAACAGTGTTTTATCTAAGCAGGCCTGCATGACCTGTAAACTGAACACAAGAAACTTCAGTCTCAAAGTCACTCCTCTGCTAGACAGAGCCTTGAGATGGAAGCTGTGAGGACTTGACTACACACAGGTTTCTCAGGACATTTATTATGAAAGTCTTTTTTAAAACCTCATAGCATTTGACATGTTTGACATTGTGGAAATTTGACAACAGTTTGGCCATAAGTGGGGTCACTTCTCGTCCAGAGCCATTTTCAAGCCATTTCTCATTATAAAGCCATCAGTGTCAGAGCTGCTGAGTGCTGCTTGTGGTGCATTTGCTTGGCTTCTGAAATGTGCAGAACTTAGAGGAATACCAAGATAAATGGGTGCAAAAAAGGTCTTCACCAAGACTGTGGATCAGCCCAGCGTCTGAACATGGTCAAATTATATTTTATTGTGACAACATTGCAGACTACATAGTACTTTCAGTGTATTTTACAATAACTTCAAATCTGTATCCAGTAGATCCAGTGCCTATACTATTTAGTTTTAAAGGGGTCATATAATGCAAAATCTGCTTCTTAGTCATTTTTAACATTCCTATATATCTTGGGTGTTCATAGGCATACACCAAGTGGGTTAGCAGTGGACCCCCTGCTTTTTTTTAACATTTACTGTATTAATAGCCCCAGAACGGTCCAGTCCGACTTTTCCGCCTTGCCATCATTTATTTTTTGGAGCGGGGGTCGTAGCCTGCTCTCACCAATCACTGTCCACCACAGCCTCTGCCTAGCTTAGCGTCTGTCATTGTTGGGTCCCCACTTGTGTGAGTCAGGCAGAATCAGTCTGTATGTTTGTGTGTGCACATCGGACTGGCTGTCGATTCGTGGCTGCTGGATTAGCTTCAAGATTGAAGTTAAAAGATGGAGTAGTTCTGACTGTCTGTGACATAAACCTAGGCCTAGTTTAAAGTTTGAAGCTGTAAGTGTTACAATTTTGTGGTTTGTTTTGTTTTTTACTGGGTTAGTTGGGACCTCACACAAGTGGATAATGCAGTGTATGTGTGTCAGCTAATTTCAGAGCAGAACTGTCTAGGGTTGATTGGACACATGGTGTAAAACTTTTAAAGCTATTTTTATGGGTTTACAGATATGAGTCCACACAAAGTCTGGACCTGATCAAAAAAGTCTTAGAGGAGTTAAGATTCCCGCTGTTGGGGAACAGGAATGCATAAAGCAAATCACAGAGAAATCCATTAACCTGATGGACAAGGTGATAAACCAACCATCCCTGAGCCACACCTGTAATACATGAGAACTTCAAATGACTGAACACATGTAGAATTTTCAGCTCATTAAAATAAAGTTGTTTTGTTGCTTTTTTGTTGTGCTATATTATTTCATTGTGCTTATTTTTTTGTGCTTATATGTGTGTGTGTGTAATGTGGCTTGCAATTTGGTTGTTAATAAAACACAGCAGGTATAAAAACAAGAGATGTTTTGAAAACGTTTGACTTTATTTAGTTTTTTCCTTATTGTAAGGGGCAAAACTGTACATATGGCTGGGCACAGAAAAATCAACAAAGGCAACAATGACTTCTTGGCATAAGTGTGACAAAGTCCTACACAACATGGATTCCTTTGGGATAACACGGAGGTGGCTGCTCTATTACTCAACAAACGTGATGTCACTGTGGATGCATCTACAAAACAAACGGACACAGTAATGAAAAGTAACCTTTTCTCTTAGAGGATAAGAAACACCTAATTACAGCGATATGTCAACAACAAATACTCAAATGCTCTCGCATACCATGAAATGTTAATATTCACATTGAACACAAAAAAGTGTTTGGTGCCAGCCAGAACATTTGAGACAGTTTAAATTGTAATTAGTCCATTAAGAATCACAATGTGTCTGACACGAAAGGGTTCAGTAACGTCTACTGACAATACATGTCCTCGTGATATAGTACAGAAAAAGGACAATTCAATCATCTTTTTCATGGGATACAAATGTAAACAGTAATTAATTTGGTGACCTGAAAGGGCTTAAAATTACTCTGCTGGAATGCAAAATTATAAACAAACTGGTTCCCTTTAATTGTGTTTCGCTATTCCCTGAGAACTGTATTCATAATGAAAGAAACCAAAGTCTTGAATAATAAAACACAAGTTCAGCTACAGATACGCCTTTAAATATTTATACTGGACGAAGCGTGGGAGTGAAAATACAGCATTAAAAAAAATGGCCAAAGAAGTAATGATGATGGCCCCGAATTGATGATAGTGTTACGCTGTGGAAGAGAGTCTAGAGACCTCACTTTTATAATACTTAATTACTCCTTGGATGTACTGTGAGGTCATCACTTTGAGTACGATGGAATGCATGGGAGAACACTGTCCAAGATAAATGAAGCCAAGCTATATCATACCAAGGCATAGCAGGATACAGACAGACACAAAACTGGCCAGAGTGCTGTCATTTTGCTCCGTGCTGGTGTTCAGATCAGCAGGAAGTGACATAAAAACAGACCTGAATCCCTGCCGTGTGGATCAGAGGTCTGCATCATCCCAGCATTTCTCTGAACAATGTGTGAATGCAGAGGAGATGGTGAGATATGGTTGGAATTGTTATGATCAACATGCAATATTTAGCCACCATATGTCTTGCATGCTTATGGTAATGAGCACTACGTTTGTTTAAGCATTGATGAAACCCCATTTTGAATGAACAACAGACAAACATCACTATAGCTGTGAATGTTGTTAATATCTGAAAACGTATGAAGCATGAAAATGTCAAGGGCAATGTGCAGTTATATTTGGCATTTCATGTTAGTTTTTTTCCCCCCTTCTCCTTTGACTTGCACTGTTCTATGACATACTTGTAGTAACTCCAGAGGCACCAGGCCTGTAAGTCTACTCTGCTTATCATTTTATATCACCTACTGAAATTCCAGCTATTTTTTAATGCATCTTTAAGGCCACAGTTTTGAGCGATCAAAAATGTATATGTCCTTTCTAAAAGCAAAACTAACAATGAAAGCCTGGAACCATACAGAATATTGCCCCTTCAACCTTAATTTCATACATTTTTCAGTAACCATTTACCTCACATCGCATTTTGCACAAGCTTGGGCCTTTTTTTGATGTTGATGTTAATTTCATGTTCCATATCATCAGTGAGGATAATGCAATATTTTGGATGGTTCTAGACTTGAGGCATGAAGATTCTGCATAAAAATATTAAAATTAACAGGTGTATGTCAATAATCAGCATGTGTCTCTTCTAGAAATAAAGCAGGGTGGGACTGGATCAGGACCCATGTGGAGGGACAGACGGCGCAGCCTCCATCTTTAACAGCTGATGCCCACCAGCATGGGTGTCAGTCACACAGGCCCCACAGGGCTAAGCAGGGTAAGTATTGCATAGATAGGGTGTAGCTTTTCACATATACAGTCACAGTGTTTAGGCAAAGGAAAAAAAAGAAAAAAGAAATCACGTTTTGTCTATGAATTTTCTGCCCATCAGAATATCCGTGAAAAAAGAAGTCTCAAGTGGTCGGTCCGACTGTAGGTACTCTGTTGGTATTATTACAAACATGATCACCACGGTATAAAAAAATAGCCTTTTGCTGAGGTCATCAAGTCTCCCATGTCAGTGCTGTAAGGGCCCTTGTCAGGGTCAAGGGTCACAGTGCAATGACAAACTGTGCAGTGCAACGCCCCCTCCCTGCACACTGCCCTCAGAGCTCCTCTTTTCTTTTCCCAACTTTTTCCTGGTCACGTCCTCTTAGACTGCGCATGAAACCTGTGAACCCCGCCTCCTGAGAAGAGAGCAATGGTTAGAGAGTCACTACAGCATACATTTCAGTGAATTTCTGTTGTAAAAACAGAAATCAGAACTCTGTCATTAAATATCACAAATTCAGAATCCAGACACTGTTGTCAAGTTCAAGTTTGGTCCACTTATCTGGACCCTAACCCTAACACTGCATCTAGCACCTTTATTTGCTGCTTGCTATTGTCTGATATTCCAGGGCTGAGCTGTGTGCATGACACTTCCCCTCGACTATCTTAGCCTTTCCTATAAATAATTTAGTTACAGTAATAAATAATTCTGTGCACTTGTGATCATCTGTCCACAGATGAAAGTCTATTAGTGAAAAAGAAGAGCCAACATCCACTCGCTCTGACACAATACATTGTAGGTTCCTTCTCTCAGCACAACATACATTAAAGTTAGTATATTTTTATCAGCTGTAAAAATACACATGAACCATCAACACAGTTCTCATTGTTATGAATTACTAGCTTTCTGAGTTGGCATTCACAGTTTTTTAAATTGTCTAATTTAAAAAACTTAAATTGTCTAATTTTCAGTTGATACATGCATATAAAGTTTTCGATATAT
>OMLM01010463.1:66002-87000 GCA_900302695.1 Helostoma temminkii
TATATATATATATATATATATATATATAATATATCAAAAACTGCAGCTCTGTGGGGTGTTCCTGGTCTGCAGTGGTCAGTATTAAAAGTGGTAGGAAAGTTACTGACCAGGTTAATCTACTGCCTGTTGAGGTGACAATGAAATCCTTTGCAGTATCACATTACCGCTCCATTAAAATAACACGATAAAGAGGCCATTTTCCTGTGTAACATGCTGCTCTGGCACCAAAACTGGCATCATCCTTCCTGTGTGGATTAGTAGTTTCTAACTCCAAACTAAGCTACAATCATTAGCAATGCACTTTTGGAAACACATTATGGGACATAAAATCACATGACATAATTGTGACAGTTTTGGCTAAATTCTGCTATCTGACGTTTTTAATCAGAACAGCCTGAGTAAAAATGGTGTTTTAATCTGGCTTTAAACAAAATGTTCCAGGCCATATTCTTGCATACGTAATGAAGAGATAGTATTTGGCAACTTGAAAACCAGCTATGAGCTCTCCTTGTGTAGTTTCACAGAGTATATATGTCAAGAAACTGTGAAAGTGGGTATTTTAATACAACTTACGCCACGATCTCCATTGTATTTTTCCACAAATTTGCCATAGTTGTAGTAGTTGAATGTTGGGTAGCCCTCCACCCCTTCCTGCTTACAAAGCTCATGGTTCTGTCCTTTTGTACAGTCTACAGCAGCGTATACAATCTGAAGAAGAAGAGAGACCGGTAAACAATGTATAGTGCAACACAACAGCTAAGGATTTGTCAGTTTTATTATCATCTTAACATCAACATAAAAACAGGATTTTTATACGTGCAAGTTATGAAATCTAAAATGCAACAAATTATTTTGTACGGAACATGTTACATACATGAACAGTGTTTTAAACACCTCAGGAAGCCTCCTTTACTCTATGTTCTTTGTGTAACTTTTATTCAACAATAGCTGAATAGCTTTCATTTTCTCTGATAATAAAAACAATGCTAATTATGATAAGATTTAAAGTGGATCCTTATTTATACTGGCTGTGGATAATAAACCTGGTACGATCTCCTAAAACCTTTATGTTTATATGTATGATTTGGCTCATATCATATTACTATACATTTTTATTCTATAAAATCAGTTTAAATTTACGAGCAGCATTTTTATTGGTTTGTGTGTGTTTGAAGCACTATATGTGAGAACAAGTAAACTAATAAATAATAATAAAAAAAAAAAACATACAGGATATAACAGGAGAACTCAATATTAACCATCTTAAAGGGGCATTTACATACACATTAAGTGCTTTCTTCTCATCCAAACTTCTCATTTTTAATTTGGATGAGATGATGGGTGGCAAAAAATAAATAAAAAAAACAACAATCACTACAACGCAAAAACAACAAGAAAGATTTATGTTGTGACGCTGATGCATTGGTTTGTGACAAGTTGCCCCAATGAGGCGTAAACGCTGCCTCACTGATACATGACTCACTCAGCGTGTCCTTTTGGACAGCTGAAATGTCACCCTCTTTCAGAGTGCTGAATGCTGCACATTGAACTTGTCACCATCAAATAATCGCTTCCAGTCCGACATGTCTGCATATGCTGAATGTGGAAATGACAGATTGGCCTTGGAAGGAAAACATATTAGACACTTTGTCTGTGCATTCTGCCGTGAATTGGCTCTCAAAACTTCTTGTCCCAATTACAAAATACAAGCGCCTCTTGTTTCTTTTTTTTTTCTTCTTACTACTGCAAAAACAAATACTCCAGTGTTGAAACATGAGTAGATGAGTAGAGCAACATAGACATCAATTAAAACTGGGAGGGGCTGGAAAGATATAGAATATTCATTCATATATCAGTGGGGAAGATAGAGCCTATAAAAGGACAATCTTGTTCTATGGTCAGCTAAGCAGGTATCTTAAGCTGGGGATAAATGTGCTCAAACAAGTGAGGTGGTTTCTTTGAAAAAGAAACAGTCAACAGAAATTTAGCTGACAGCACTGTGTAAAATCATTCTATTCTTCATGAACCTCCCCTGGGCAGTTTGCCAAAAGGCATTTACAAAAGGGACATCTTTTGATATGTAACCATCTAGTAGTAGGTACAGTGTGAGATACGCAGAGTATGTTAAGCAACAGCAGCGACAACAAAGTACATAATATAAATACAGATTTTATCCAACTGCACATCTCGTTGTAATCAATCAGTGTTAAATTGACACTTTGTTCTTCAGAGGTCCGCAACCACTTCCATTATTGGTTTGTCTTCAAGTGACAAAGGACCGCACATCAAGTCATTGGTTCAATAGCAACATTTTTGAAGAGCAGCATATTAACCAACTGGCCTGGGCTCAGTCTACCAGAGTCACATTGAAGAGGAGATTGTAAACTGTGCTGATAACACAACTATGGCTGCACCTAACGATTATTTTTTGCTGATTAATCTATTGATTCTTTTTTTGATTAATCGATTAATCTATAGATTATTTAAGATCTTTTATTTTTTCAATTTTTAAACAAATATGACGAAGCATGCCCTGCAGGGCATTATTACCCAGGCAAAAACATTTCAGTCTAAACTGATAAACAGTCTTTTAGAGACCAATAAAAAGTCTGTCCACAATATAATTAACGAAAGAGCTTCATTCAAATTAAAAGAATGTGGTGTGATCGACATTTAGCAATTCAAGTAACTTCTAGAGTAACAAAACTTCAATTCAAGTAACAGAGATTGTGCAATATAATCAACAGCCTTTCCCTTACTATTATACTATCTCACACACACACACACACACACAAAAAATAGACATGTGCGCGCATAAATCTGGATGCCCTAGAGGTGGTCTGCCATACTGGTAGTAGAGCAAAAAACATTTGAATTATTAGTTAAATTAAAGAGATATAACCTTATAGGATGTACTTTAATACACTGTTATTTATTTATTCCTGTATTATAATACCATCGGAGCTGTCTTATATTGTTATTATTAAAGGGTATGATGGCCAAAACTACAAAAACAAGAGCTACGTCGTGATAAATCCCAATTAAAGATGATTTTTCAAAGTATTTTAAATACTAATCTGGTTACATTCAGGTTAATTTGCTTCAAGCTTCTTCCTACTTTCTTTGTGCACTGCAGCATTCATGCTCAAACATGCACATTATTGCCAAGTGTTGTTTAGCAGAACAGTGCAACACCACTGGTATTGCACTGCACTATTTGTATACAGGACAACCAAAACTGGGACCTACTTAGTAAAACAGTTCACAAGAGATCTTAAACTCTTCAGGGGACCTTTAATCGCCCTTGTTTTCCATAATGTACCAGTGTTCCAGGAAGCTTCCACTTAATGGGGGATTTATCTGGACACTGTGTAGTTGCTTTATACATGACAATAATACCAAATATATCAAATAAGTAGAAACTTTATTTTGTTACATGCTCAATATTATATGCCTGAAATTGCGCTCTAATTAATGTTACAACAGGCAGCTTTTGGAAACAAGCATCTCCTGCCAATGTTCACCTTTAACGCTGCCATTGATTGGAATTTGGGGAAACGACAAACAGCTCAGAACAAGCCCTGTACACAGCTCTCCCCGCTGTCATACAGCACAGATTGTGGAGTTTTAATTGTTTGCGTCTTCAAAGCCAGAGCCAAGCTTGTGTTTGTCTTTGGTAAATGAGGCAAGTGCAGCTAATAGACTGTGATCAACATGGGCCTGGTACAATACTCTGGGGCTCAGCTTAATAAATACAAATTATCGCCAAACAAACACATGCCCAGTCTCAGATTCACTCTTGTTCAAACACAACTTCACACCTCCACTGGCCACTGGAGTTACAGCGAGATGAAAGAGATCTTAAACTTCAGCATTTATATAACTTTCGTAATGCCTCCCCTGGCTAGGCAGCCTGTGGACATTTCATCATAAGGATTTTGATCAAACACCACAGCTGAATGACGAAGGAATGCCAAAATGCCTACAGCTATTGTGACCAGTAGATACTAGATATCAAATAAATAAATAAATAAATAAATAAATAAATCTGACTGTCCCAAATCTTCTTTACAAAGTCAAAACTTCTGTTGGTTTATGTTGTTGGGGTTTCAGTAGTTTGTTTACCATGATAGCCTCTTTGAGAATTATATCTGTTCTGCAGCACAGCACACGTTCCAACTGTTATTCTTCCCCGCAAAACCATTTGTTATACTATAGAAGACTTGCGGCACGTTTACTGCTGATTGTGGATTGATGTATTTTAGTGTTTAGTGTTTAGTCTAAGGGTGTTTCCACACCTGAGTGTGCCCCTGCTCGAATCATTTGAGAAATATTTTGATTTTCCTCTTAGTTTGGTTTGGTGTCCCACAGAGAAAAATCAAAGCACAAAAACGTGAGAATGTCCTCTGGTCGGATGTGTCTGGCAAGGGAACCAAAAAGCAAATACAGGAATAAATGCCTATGTTTTTCTGATGTTTTTAATGTTACTGTTTATGTGACATCAGAAAGATAATAAGATTGGTTGTTCTTCTGATTTGCACAGTCATCACATCAGGAGATTTATAGCTTTTGGTCCTCAGAAACTCAGAACAAAAACATTTCCAGCTTATCTGTTGAGGTTTACTTTCAGAATGATGTTACAAAGAATTTTTCATGACTAAGTTGATAATGACACATCACTGTTTCATACAGATGGTATAAAAGAATGATTTGGATGAATGATTTGTGTGTGTGTATATGTCTGTGTGTGTGTGTGTGTGTGTGTGTGATTGAGTGAACCAGCAAAATAGAGTGTGAGTCACTCAGTTAAGGAGGTTTGGAAATATTGAACCCTGCAGTCAGAGGGTATTAACACGGAAGAGCAGACGTAGGAGAATGCCAGGACACAAGTCCTGAGGGAAAAGTAATGTGAAGGAGTAGAGATGATGGAAGATGAGAATAAGTGTGATGTGTTGTGACTGCATGAACCTCAAAGTCCTCCAAAGTCAGTCAAAGTCCCCCAAAGTCTCAAGTCTACCAAATATATGGTAGACTTTCAACTGTGCAGACTTTAGCTATGTGGTCCATTTTTTAACTTGGTTCTAACTTAGTTACACTAGTAACACTAGTGATGTGAAAGGAATTTGCTGTTGTGAGTTTTCAGGACACCATTGTTATGTTACGCTCTTATTGGACATTTTGTTTATAAAATATGTGAGTGCTAGAGGCCTTCATACTAATATACCTGCTTATTTTAAGAAACCCTGCTAAAGTCAAAAAGCATGTGGGCAAACTGCACACAATTAATTTAATGTGTCACAACATTTTCTGATTTGAAAGTTGTGTTTCTAAATAACATATGCAATTCAATCAACCACTATGAATGCAGGGCTCAATATTTCTCAATTATATTTTGGGAAAAATGCTTTCTTACACAGAGTCATGGAAGAAGTTATCGGTTTCCCCTCCAGAGTTCAGTACAGACAGTGCAGCACTGTGCAAATATTTTAGGCACTTATGTTTAGATCATTATTCATTACACAGTACCATAGGGAAGCATCTGATTGGTCACAGATCTAATGTGCAGCATGACAATGACCCCAAACGTACATTCAGCCTTGAAGAACTTTCTTTAGCAACAAGAAGAACAAGATGTCCTGCAACAGATGGTGTGGCCCCTACAGGGTCCTGCTCTCTACATTTCATGAAGAGGTAGAAAACACTGCAACAACCAAAACTGGCAAGCTGTTTAGAATACTTGAATCAACCAACATGCCAAGTGCCTTCAAAAGTGCAGACGTAAGAGTACCTAGGAGAATTGGTAGAATGTTATGGCTTTAGTTTGTGTGTCATTTCCTATTCTAAGTACAAGGTGTGTGACGGCTTGGCCATTCATGTCTGAGAGGTGGATAGGGAGGCAGGTGACTTTGGAAACAATATATGTAATCCTGTTAAGCATTTCTGTTGGAAATGTAGGAAACGTACCAGTTTCCCATCAGATCATGTAATCTTATTATATTGAGTGTTATTGTTCATGTGTTGCATCTTGTTGTTTTTGTTTTAATTGCATTTTTATAATGCATCAATATCTCTTCTAACTGCGGGTAATTATAGAAAACCGCCATTGTTACTTTAGGTGTCAGCTTGAGCTTGGCAGATGCCACTCCACTACTGCGTGGTATAAATGTGTATGTGGTAGAATGTGTGAAAAAGCAACACTAACCTTGCGATCCTCTTTGAAAAGCTCTGCTGCAGTGGTGAAGTGAGGGACAGCGTTTTTACAGTGTGGACACCCTGTGAGAAGAAAACACGCTGATGGGACACGTCGACAGCTCATCAAGATACATTTACACAATTACATCAAGCTTTATGTTCTAAACAACACCTTGCACAGGTTATAATGCCACATAAACATAGTGCTACAAACATGTACATAGACACAAACAAAATTACATCATATACCCAGCTTTCATAAAGCACTTGGCCTTGTCACAATCCTGCAGTTATTCATAGATTTACACCACATTAGAGATGGTTCAATTATATACCATAAGAGACTGTAAATCTCTTTATTGCTGCTGTAAATACAACCTCTCTGGAGTTTTACTCTGTTCCAGTGGCCATTTATAGTTATGTCAATATTCACACAAATGCAATATACAGAAGTAAAGTAACACCACTACTATTACATTTACAGACAGCAGGTTTACTTATTGTACAACTATACATTACAGCTGTACAATAACTTAATATTTCAGATATTTGCTACAGCTTTCTAGGAGGGAAAGATGTATTGTTACACAACACTCGCAGTCACAAGTGTGTGCGATTGCTGTGCTGACATCTTTCTCTTTTGAAATACTGTTGAAATTTGATTTTCTGAAGGTGCTGCTCATTTGTTTTGTTCTTTTGTTGCTGATGTCAAGTTCCCACTTCTGTTCATTACAGCGAAACTGCCGTAACCACAGTTGGAAATTGAGTTCTTCTGTTGGAAAAGTGAAAATGGCGAGAACACAGATTGTGGTCACAAATAGATTTTCTAAGAATCGAATCACACATTGTCAGTGGGTTACTGGATATAAGCTTCTGCATATGTACTGAGTTAGTGTTAAAAGACAGATAAACCAGTTCATGATCCACACAAGTCCCAAATGAACCAAATTTTTAAGAAAGTATGTGGATATTGCTTAATTTTATTAAATTGTCTTTTTTCTATCTAGCCATGACTTAGTTTTCTTCTAAGTTTGCCAATGCTAATTATGATGTGAGAGGTACTTTGGGAAAACTACAGGTGCCGCGCTGATTAGATGAAAACCTATTGTCAATACTATTTACAATGAAGCCACAAGAGGATTTGTAATGTCCAACAGTGAGGTTAGGAGATAAGCATCTGCCTCAGTATTCCAGTTTATCAGAAACATGCTGAAAGGAGCTGACATTTCTTTTGGTGTTTGATTCGCACTTCTGTGCATTGTCATATAAAAAAGGAAAGGCCCAAGCACAGACTACTTTGGACAAGACACACAACCCAAAGTAGGTCAGGCCACACTTGAATGGCAGCTATGCCGCCGTATGTGTGTCTGTAAATGCGAGAATGGGCAACAACATTTTAGAGTGTTTTGGGTAATAGTAAGGTTAAAAAAAAAAAAAAAAAAAAAAAAACATGAAAGTGCAGCTTACTTATCATATGTGTTAGTGAATATAGCAAAAATGACAATTTTATGAATTTAAAATTAAAGCGTGTGCAAAAAAAGAAGAGATAAAGGCTTTATGTAGACCAAATTAAAAACAGATTAAACCTATGTCTCATATTACACAAATCAAAATAGAACAAAATATATTCAGTAATGGATGGGATATATTCCCCATTGTTGACACTGGCCAAGATCACAGAAATCGTTTCCACGTATTATGAACATTAACACAGTGATCTCACTCTAAATGGGCTTTACAGGCTACAAGTGCAGCGACCAATGGTTGGCACAGTTATAATTAAATCTTTTTATGCCCATAAACATACACCTTTCAACTTAATTATACATCAGCTCTGCAAACATCTATTTACTAAGCCTTACTTTTTTTAAAGCTACTTTCCTAAGCCTGCATTCTGCAGAGCTCAGAAAACCATTTCCTGCTAAAGTATCCTTTTAGCCACCACACTGAATGGCCTTTAAACCTTTAAAGGTCCTGTTGCAATTCTGAAACAAATGCATGAAAAAGTAAAACAGATGCACATGGTTTTGTTTTTCCTTTATATGAAGACAACAGCCTGACCAGGCAGGCCTTTATAACTGCTCAGCGACTGCCAAACAGTTGAAAGAGAGTATATTTATGAACATAAGGCCAGTGACATCACACTGCACACTAACAACTACGGGAATATTTCAGCTTTCTATCTGTCTCAAATACCTCCTGTCAATTACCGTGCTTACATGGTGCTACAAGGTACATCTGCTGTTAACAAAGAGACCTGCCAGTCTCCTTTCCTTTGCCTGCACAGTTGACACAGAGAGTGACAATAAAGAGAGCATGGTAAACAAAGACACGGCAAGGTAATTGTACTGTAGCAGCCTTGATTAAGCCGTCTTTTCATCAACATTAAATGAAGTTAAAAATGTGCAAACTACAACATTTAGCAAAGCAATATTAATTAAGCTCAACAAAAAATGCACCAAATATTCTGTCCATTTCATTTGACAGTGTACTGAATACATCCAAAGGGGCCATCAAAACTCAGCATTATCCATGGCTAGAGCCAGCAAGCGAGACGATGTGTTTTAGTTAATAATCCATACTTGTGTTAAAAAATGACTGTTCTTTCTAAAGTACATCTGGCCTCACTGTCGTAAGCAAGCAGCTGTTTCTCATTAAATGATCTATTAAACACAAGCTCCCTCATTGATAAGACACCAATGAGCAAGGTGCAGATGAGGTGGGAGGGGGTCACAGGTTGTAACTGCCTGATGTGCATATGGAGCGTCTCTTTGTAGAAGGAAGCACCAAAGGACATGACAGATGCAGCAGTCTGACTGCTGTGTCTGTCTGGCTTTGAAGCCCTCATCAGACTCAAAGGGCAAAACAAGGACAGGGGTGCATATGTCTGTGTCTATAGAGACTCAGGCAAGTTAGTAGCCTTATATTTCTTCTTCTGCTGTGTTTTGTTTGACCACTCAGATAAATCCCTACATTTTTTTATTTACATCACTTTCAAAGACAAGTTCAGTGACAGAACCCTCTCATTAAAACCAGGAGCTACCTGGTGGCAAAGACAGGACCAGGAGTATTTTAAATATTTTTTCCCTTGAGATGCAGCATTCTGAAATTAAAGTCTCATCTCACTTCTGTTAGCTAAATGTGCCCAATTAGTGAACAGATGAAATCAATGTCAGAAATTACATCCAATCCTGTGAACTTTGAAGTGGCTTTAATTTAGGTTTTGGATATTTTTAAGCAAAAGAACTTCACATCGAGCTAAAAACAAACACATCTAAAATATTACAACTTTTATGATTTCTGGCTAATATGTTGAAATTGCTCATTAACCCAATGAAAATTTATTTTGAGTTGTTTTGCATCCAAGTGGGAAATGTCAGTTTATTTTCTTTGCTTTTGTTTGCTTTTTTTAACTTGCACAAATCTATTCTCAGATATCTGAATCATTCCTCAATCTCCCCATGGCTTAGGAGGGGTTTTTATACTGTGTGACGAGGAGAGCTTGGCAAAAAGCTCTGAGTTATATATGCAGTGATTTAAATCCAGGATATGATCACACCAAGTCCAACAGAGCTGGGCCATGATCTCACTTGGCTCCAACAACTTTACACACACTTACCATTTTCATCAAAACAGCCAAAAAATTTAAAATTTGCCAGTCTGTAAAAATGTATAGTTTCAATTACAGATGAATCCTTGTGTGGACAACGTTTGTTTAAATACTATTGTTGCAAGGACATTTTGGTCTTGTGGACATTTTAGTCTTGTGGACATTTTAGCCAGTCCTCACAAGCATGAAAAGCAATTTAGGGGTTCAAACTATGCTTTAGGGTTAAAGCTACAATTAAAAGTTACAATTAGGGTTTGGTTAGGGTTAGCATGAACATGAAGCTTACAGTTAGGCATTTATTTGTGATAGTTAGGGTAAAGGGCTAGAGAATGCATTATGTCTATGACCGTCCTCATAAGTTAAAAAAAGGTGTGTGTGTGTCTGCATACATCTGAGTGAAGATTGGTTTGTGGAAGCAGGACAAATTGTTGCTAGTTTCCCAGCAGAACAGTCTAGGGTTAAGCAGAGACCTGAAGTGAAACTTTTAAAGCTATTTTATGTGTTTATTAGGCTGCATTATATTAAAAATCTCATGGTTACGCAAGACCATCACTGCATGGTTATGTAACCTTATTATATTGCAGCAGCAGCTCAGCTGTCTGTTGTCCTATTTGTTGTGCATTATCCTACTTTTGTGTTTGTGTACTGTTACGACCCTCTGGTGTTGTATATTGTGGTTTTGACTGTGCATGCTTCTGCTTTCACAAAAGAGTGTGGCCATATGCTGTGTTTTTGGTGTTCTTGGCAGTTTTGTATATGGGACCTGTACCCCTGTCTTTATGACTTCACAGTAACCCCACCTAGGGTCTCCCTGAATGGGCGGCATTCGTCAACAAACAGGAGGGGAGAGGGGAGAGCAACTCAAAACCAGTTGTACCAGAGAAAGGCTTTGAGAACCAAATTTCAGCCAGGGCAGAAACACAGATCTTTTTTTTAACAAAAAAGATTTACAGTTACATTCTGTGGATGCCAGGGTCCTGTTTTTTAACCCCCAAAAGGGATATATTCTTTTTTTTCTTTTTAAGTAGAGTTGATATGAGTTAGGCACTTACAGGGAGCGTAGAACATGACCAGAGCATGTTTCTTCTTCTTCAGTGCCTCTCGGAAATCCTCCGATCCAAGATGACTGACACTGGATGGCTTGTCCTCCCAAGACTGCTCTGGTGGAGGTGGTGCCTGGGGACTACACAGATGAAAAACAGAAAAGTCATGTTTATTATGTATAGTATAAACAGTGGAAAGCAAAACCTTACTTACTACTACAGGGTATCTGCCTGGTTCCAAAAAAAGAAAAATGGTTACGTGAATACCAGTGACGCAGAACACTCAAGAATGAGACAGTTTGCACCAGTCTTATATAAAATCATGTCTGCTGACCCTTGGTCACAGACTTTGCGTTTTTGGAGCCTGTAATTGCAATAGCTGAACTGATGTCATCGCAGGTCCATTACTTTTTACAGTGAACCTTTCCAAAGATGAATTTATTAAACTGGGAGGGTGTTTGGAAAAACTGTTGCAGCTAATCAAGGACAAAGGAGAGTGCAGCTAAAATGTTTAAGGTCAGTACTAAATTATTGCAGCATACGTGAACTTGTGTTTGTGTGATAACTTTGAATAGGCTGTGATTGCTGGACATAAGTAAGGTAGTGATTAAGCTGACTATTAAATGTGTGACTCACTTGTGCATGAATTCGATGATCTTGTCTTTACTTCGGAGCTGTGGCAGCGTGTACTTCTCCTCACCTTTCTCAAAATACTTAACAGTTGGGAAGCCAGAGATCTTAAAGCGATCCCCCACAGCCTTGTGCACTGTGGCATCCACTGCTGCCAATACACCTGGACTCTGTCAGGCAAAAACATGTTACAATTAAGACCAAATATTGTAGAAACATTTGCAAACATAGCTTTTTGTGTTAAAAAAATCCTGCATGACAAACACTAATAGTGAAGCAAGGAGGAGAAATATAAGTGACATGCTGGGCCATAAGGGCTCAGGGTAAGGGAGGCTCCAGTACATCCATATTCGATAATGGGCAGGCTTTGCTTGTTGACCTCCAATCCTGGGCAGAGAGCCACAAGGAGAAGGTCCAAGCATCAGGCTGGGGGGACGTTCATGGATGAGATAATTGCTACAGTCACCAAACTAGAGTTTTATAGGCCCTGCCCCTGGCTGGGGAGTGTTAGATTATCACAGAGGACAGAATGGCGAAGAGGAGAGGTGAGGAACACACCCGACTAATAAGAAACACATCGAGAGCTGGGCTTATACACAGACAGACCAGTGTGTGAGTTGCATTGGTCAACAGCCTTCAGGCCAAGTGGCGGCATTATAATGCTTTGTTAATGAGGCACTGCTACACCCGTGTAGTCCTGCATGTTCACAGTTCACAGCATATTCACAGGCAAGCAGACATGCATGCTGTGCACATGTAAACACAAGCAAAAGGTCATGAAACTTACATCTGCGCCCTTGTTGAGTATTTCAGCAGCTTCATCATACTCTGGCTTCATCTTCTTGCAGTGGCCACACCCTGAAGGATTCAAATCACACATTACAGCCAGTTCAGGACACATTTCTGAGGCATAATCAATTTGAGATTTGGTTCAGCTCTTATTAAAAACTTATTCTCAATCATGTTTAAACCAGTTATTTACAGAAACTGTGGGGACAAAGACATTAACTGAGCCAGAAAATATACATAATTATAAACATATACAAATAAAATAAAATAAAAAGATACTACAAATAAACATAAACACATGAAACATTTATGTACTTAAATATTAGCCACATATATATGTCAAAGCATATCCATCAATACTGAATGTATGATATAACAGCCAATAACATTAGCCTGCAGTCATATAAGTGAGAGTAACAGACAGATGAAGAAATCACCTCTCAGTCAATCTGGCAGAACATAAAAAATAAATAATAACTACAGTATATATGCCAGATGGGATTATTTAACCAACTTTAATGGTGTAATCTTTGCACAACATTACATCCACAGGGCTGTCTTCTTGAATCAATGCATTACCAGCTGTAATTCTTTGGTGTCTTGCCGTTTCACCCTTGTTTGTCAGGGGATTTACTGTTGGCATGCTGAGGGTGAAACTTTAAATGAGATGACATGAGATTCTCCTGTTTACCGGGAGAGTTAAGTCACATCTAATTACTTTCTACATTTCACTAGACATAAGTGTGTGTTTGTGTCTGTGTAAGCATGCTAGAGATAAACTGAGGGAGCATGAGGGCTGGATGTGAGTGAGCGATGAGTACAGTGAAAGAAAGAGAGCAAGAGCAGCACAAAATGGTAGAGGTGTGGCCAGAACTGGGTGACATGATTGATTGATAACTGATCACGACTAATGGTGTCACATATCATATTATTCATGATTCATGATATAAAAAATTATTATGAATCATCTCCCAGCCCTAGATAATGCTGTGGCTTTTTCAAATTGAGAATAAAAATTCAAAAGAGAATGAATTTCACAACAAATTCACCATTAACCAAATACTGTACTTTTATGTTCTTTCATTAAAAAACAGAATAGCATTAGTGTTTTTTTTTCTCTGTACTCTAACATCTCCCTAGAGGTAGTGGTGTGCAAGTGTGTACATGTGTTTCAACAAATTGAGCATCATGAATAAACTACACATTTGGTGTGGAAGTGTGTTTAATATTGCATGAGGAGTGAGCAAAGGAGCAAATATCTGTGGATTTAAAATGACCTTCAAATACACATAACAAAAGCTTGTCTTACACAATGTATGACCTGTTTTGTCTTAACATGTAGTGAATTTGTTGTCTGATCAAGGACAAGCAGTGTGCAGCTACTCATCCCTGTCTACAAGTTCATCTGCATCTGTGCACTTTTTGCACAAATGCATGGGCCAAACTTGGTACATTTCCAAACCTAGTAAATTGCCCTTGTCATAATAGTTCAGGAATTCCTTTCTTCAATATACAGTGTAGCTCTGGTGCAAGCTATAAATCAAGTCCGATATGCCTCATGGAAAAAAAATCTCTTCACTTTTAAATGAGTCACGATCATGCAGATTGTGCTGAGGCTTAGCAGAGAAACAGAAAAACTGAAAGGACGTGGTTTGACCCCTCAAACTGATGAGTAAGAGAGAAAACCAAATGTCCGTCCTGTGCTCTGCATCGTCCCTGCTCTGCATTCAGAACTAGTGGTGCATGAGCGGCATGGTCAGTGTGTGTGGGAAGGGAGGTAGGATGGGGTTTGAGGGGGTCATGAACAACTGAAATATTGCTGATTCAGACTGCGTGTGGTGGAAAAGAGCTTAGAGTCAAGACAACGGACAAACTGGCATCACACTGCTGTAGCTGTAATAAAAATCAATGCATGGTGAAAAGAAAAAAGCTTGGTGAGCTCCCTCACAGCAAATGTTCAGGTGTTGTAGGGTCATATTCTCTGGGTTTACTGCAGCAGAAAGCTGAGCCTGTGGCTACTTTCTAAGTTGCCAGTCAGGAGAGATGTCAAAATCAGAGCTAATAGCTTCCTGGTGTACCAGCTGCAGGCCAAATACAGACATTTAGAGATCAAACATTGTCATTTACAGCCATATAGAATATGCTGGAGCAACATGATGTGTTCAATGTTCTAGTGTGCTTTCTTCAAACAAAACTGGCAGAGAGGACCTTTTGTTTTTGGGCATAATAATCAGACTAACTCTGGGAAACACAGTGTTCAATTGGGTGTTTTGTTGCTGTAAGGAGCTGCACGCAAACAACCCCTACTGAGTGCTGTACAGAGGACAGTGAGAATGACCATGCTGAGAGGTGGACAGAAATGCAAGCTAATGGTAGCAGTTGGGAGACCATTAATCTCAATCTGACAGCAGGGCCATTAAGAAACTGCACTGAAGCAGCAAGGCTGGTGTGTGAGAGAGATATGAGGTCTAAGTTTGTGCAATAAATGTTTGTGTCATGGTGTAAAACATGTACATGACGTATGATGCATTTACAGATATGTGTGTATTTATGTGTGAACTGAAAAGATTTGATGTGGCTTGTTTCTGCTGACTGCTTCTGATTTGAGTGTGTGGGCTGATTTCCACAGGGTTAGTCAAGTGCAGGACAAATGTATGTGAAACAATGAGGGACAGACAGGACTAGTCCGTTAAAATGCATCATGAGGATGGTGGGAAAAATTGCTTTCCGAGTTATTTAGAAATCTATTCTGCACTAGATAACTACACCAAATAATGACACTAAAATCATCATTGCACGTTTGCTCTGTAATTTGGGGTGTCTGCTAATGCTTCAGTAAATGGTGCGAGAATGCAAAAACTCATTGCTGCTCTAAGGCTGGATGGATATTTAATATAAAACCTAGCAACCACTCCTGTGTCACCACTGTAGAGGAAAAGCTTTGACATGTTTTTTTGACAGTAGAAATTCTGTTTTGAGAAAGCTGCTGTTTTAACAAAGTCAAATTAAAAATGGTTTTGTTGTTTTGTTATGACACAGCTTTCAGTGAACATTAAGCTATGGCTTGCAGTAGTAGTGACAATTAGGAGCAAAGAATAATACCACTGTTATCAACTCTTCCCACTGGAACCCAGTAAAACCTGGGGGAAAAAAAAAAATCAATTGAAGTTGTGCATGAAGCTAAAAAGAACCATTTCAGACCGAGGTGCCGAGCCCATAATAAGAAAAATAAGCAGACTTTATCATTTTGAATTGCACAAAACTATTTCAGTAGAGCTCCAAAGGAAAAACACAAAATTATGCATAACATCGCCTCTTTAACTAATTCTGTCATATACAGTATGCCAGTATACTTAATACAGCTATTTATACAAACATTGATAGAATAGTATTTGTAAATTTCTTCAAAAGAAAGTTGACAACATCCAGCCTAAGCACAAAAACTAGAGGCTGTGGGCAACATCTCCAACTCCATCTGATAAATTCTAACAAAGTTGCTTGATTTAAATATTCATAATTAGAATAAATGGAGTGAACTGTAGCTACTTCCAACACATAGCTACATGCAGCATCTTATTCTAAACTAGTCTTGGGTAATTGTTTTCATATTCCAAACAAGCTGAGCTAAACCTTTTTCTATTTGGCAGATCATATTTATAGAAATTCAAAATGATTACATTTTTAATACTACCCATTAAATACAACTAATAAATACAAGCTTTCCCATCTTTAGGCAATAATGACTAATGCAGCAGATCACAATGCAATAAGCGTGTTAAAGATGAATTCCAATCATTTTAACAGCTGCAGAGTGTGTTTACCCTTTGGGGAGAGTGAGGTGCTTCCAGCAACCTGGAGGTATGTAAACTCTGCAACAAAGTGTGACGACATCTCAAAAACATTGAATCATAATTAGGCAAAAACTGGGGTATTGGGCCCTATTTGTATTTATTCAGTTATTTTTACAGTGTGGAGACTGAGGCGAGCACAAAGAGAAACAGAGCAGTCAGGTAGGTAGAGAGAAGTAGTCGAAGTGAAAATGTAGCTGATAAAAAAGGGAAAAAAATGAAGGTCCAAGACCTGTTTAAAATATGATTCAAAATATGCCATGTAGATACTACGTCCAGAATGCCTTTGTTATTGGGGTGAATTTATCTGGACGATTTTACAGCTACGTGTCGGTCACAATTATCAACATGCAAATCTTTGGCCAGCTCCTTCACACACAGGACAGTTGGACCAAAGCAAAGCAATCTGGAACTTAAAAAAAAAAATCTAACCCACTGACAAAATCTGGCATATTCTCAACGTTCTGTATAACAGTGACAGCATGGTGCGTGAATAAAAATGACAAGCAGGCTTATGTGAACCATATGGCAACAATGAAGTATTCTGATGTGATGATGAGTTTGTGTGTGAGCATACAAAAAGCTAAAGTTAGTGCAGCCAGTTTGTTTGATTTTGTTTTTCATCTTTTGCTGGTTACTTTTTCCAGCTGACTGTTAAGACTGAACTGATATTGTGATGTTATTTGTGCAACTAAATAACAATTCTACCCAAGAGAATCAGTAACAGATTGTTTTACACAGCAGGAAGGAATGTGACACTCCTCTGACACAATGCTGAAAATTTGACAGCTGAATGTATTTTTCTTTTCTGAAAATGATCTACAGTAGGTGTAACTGAGGGTAAAAAGGGGTTATTAAAGGACAGGGATAGCAATAATATATATATATATACACTTTATAATCTGATCGGCATCCTCAGTAATAACTAATTCGCTCTGGGTTAGAATACTACAGACATGGAGTTATTTTTTGGTGCAAAATTATTACGTGAATGATGGATAATTTATCCATAACAATTTGTACAATATTTATTATTAAATTTAATCCTCAAGCAAAACATTTTTCCCAGTTTGTAAGATGAGAGAACAAGATGAAAGAATCAGTTTCATAAAATTGGTTTGGGCTAAAATATATAAGAGCTTAGTTTCTTGATTCTATGCTACTGTATAGTTCAAATAATGAATTATGGAAATGATCACTAGTTACAGCAGTGCTCTTTTTCTATTTGCCTTTTTACTCACAAGGGGCGTAGAACATGACCAGAACAGCTGGATGTTCCTCCAGGAAGCTGTCAAAGGACTCATCAGTCAGATGGAAGACGGCGGAGTCTGTCTCTGACCACAGCACCTCAGGTGTCTTTGGCTGGGGAGGTTGAGGGCTAAGCAGGAAGGAGAGACAGCAATGGCAGAAAAGGTGAAGGACATTTAAAAAGCAGACGCTTTCCAGCTGGTGTGTAATCTGTACAGTGCAAAAATCAGACACAGCTGTTAACCATACTCCACCCAACATGTCACTCTCACACTGACAGACACACAGCGTACGCACACGCACATCTGGTCTGAAGCAGCCACGCCTTGATGACGGAGCACAGCTCTGCAATGCCAAGAGTGGATGGACGCAGATATAAACACGCGCACACTCCCTGCACTCATGCAAACAGGTCACTTAAAAAAGACACAAACACATAACACTTCCTTCCGCAATCTTTTCTCATCATCACACACTCTTGCCTGAGCCAAAACTGTGGATCCCCATGAGGCAGGACGCCTTTCAAAAACACTAGAATTGTGCAACTTGTTATGCTAAGAAACGCTTCAACTAACCGAGACACTTACCTTTTATCCGGAATGTCATCGGTCTAATATACATCTCTCTAATGCAAAAAAAGGTCAGGATCAGGGTTTATCAGGGACTGATGCTAGACTAGGCTTTATCAGATGACATCTTCGATTGCTCTACTTTAATATGAGGTGCAGTTCTCTTCAGCCCTGCCTCAATACACACCATGCCACTTTTACCCCAATATTGGTTTAACACCGCTGCAGAGGATAGATATGATCACCAAGGATACTAACTCTTTCCTTTATTGCTCTGTATACATATTGCCTTGAAACTAGACTTTATCTAAGTAAGCCGGGATATGCATCAAGTCAAAAATCAAGATATGAAGTAATGTGAAATTGAGAAAAGTAAAAGACCTCACTATTTCAATAGCATGTCTCGAGAATAAATGCCAGATTCTGACCTCTATTGTTCTGTTGGTAAAAAACCTGATTTAGTTGAGTACAAAAGGTTAAAACTGCATGGGAATAAAAACATGGAGAATGGGTCCTGCAGAAATGGCACAATGAACACAATGTCTTAAAATATGAACACAGCAAATCAGAGCAATATGGGAAAAAAACCTTCAACATGGCTTACATTAAAAAATCCTTTAAAAATACGTTTACCCTCATCTGTAACATCTATATATGAAAAAAGGCTGTAACATGGAAAGCTGTAGAGGTGCTGGCATGAGGTCAATCTTCCATCGTATTACTACATGTCCATTCATGTAAAATGATAGCGAGAGGGGAACAGATTTGTTAATATCAGCTTAACCAATGAAATATGAGGTGTAATCATATTCAGGATTATCACTTAATTTTAAACATAGCAACTAGGCGGTTAACTTAATTGTGTGATTGAGTATTAAATGCTTGCTCTGAGTTAAAGAGGCTGTAGCTAGAATACATCCTCTGCCTATATCACCGTTTCCTGTGGCAGCTGTGAGAGGCCTGCTCTGTTGCTCTGGCTACAGCTCTGGCTTTTCTGCCGGGACATAAAACCAGTGGGAAAAACGAGGTGGAGAGGAAAGGGAAGCAGAAGAGCCAAGCGGAGGTGTGAGACTGGGAGTTATGGGCAGGAGCCAAGGTGAGAAAGAAAAATGAGACAAAAAGTGAGCAGGTGTAGATTGATGACACTGTGGCAAAGTGAGTCGAGTTGAGGAGAGGGAAGAAAAGCTGTGATAGACTATAGGAGAAGAAAGTGATTCCAGACATTTAAGGTGAGAGGTACAGACAGGTTACTTATTGCAGCTGACAGGAGCCAGAATGAAGTTTGGGGACTTTGTTCTATATTTTTAAGCAACTTGAATGCAGGACAAGAAAATGATTAGGACTATACTCACTTTTTTATCCATTCTGCAATATCCTTGGGTGTGGCTCCATAATTTTCATAGTGATAAAGGAACTTCCCCTTCCTAAAAGACAAGAGAGCATAAGAAAACTCTAAACCGCCGGTCAGCAATGGACACAGTTATGGACTATCACTGTTTTAAAACAAGAGCTTTAAAACCACTGCCAATAGCAGACATTGGCTACAAAACAACACATTATGACACAGTTATAATACTGCCATGAAAAGGTCTGGAAACATCTACACACTTACGTTTAATTATCTTTTGTTGGTTTGATCAAATGGTTGTAAATGGATCACAAAACACATGTTAAAGCACATTTGAGTACAGAATAACGGTAAAATCAAATTACATTGTTAAACTTCACTTTCATCAAAAAACAACAAAAACAAATAAATTCTTTGCATTAATAGCTGCCTGACAAATCTAGGACATTCTGCTGATCAGTTTGCAAATATTCAGTCCTTCTGCAGCACTTTCTAAAGTTCTGCTGTGCTGGTTGGGCAGTGTTCCTCTAAGTCCAGCTTCTCCCACATCAGGTCATTGGGATTTAGATCTGATGATTGAGATGGCCATCACAAAGAGTATTCAAGCATTTCTCTGAATAATTCTGATTTGCCAACCTGAGTAAAGGCTCTTTCTAAGGCAACACAGCTGACCTGAGTCTGCTGCACACTCTGACTTCTGTCCTGACTGAATCCAGTTATAGCACGTCTCTGAAGGCTGTAATGTACACTAGGCCTGCATGATTAATTGAATCGCAATGTCAGCCTGTGCGATTACATAACAGCAAAAGACTGCAATTTAAATAAATAATTATGTAGTTATGCGGAAGTGACAACCTGTTCTGTGAACTGTCTGTGTGCAGTTCCTTTCTCAACCGTTAATTAAGACATAATCACATGACCTTCTGGTGTACAGTGTTGACAATTAGCATCCATGTCACTAGATTTAGCAGCTTATCTTCTCCAAAAAGTGACCCTCAACATAGTGACTCTCTGGTCAGACCTGAACTACTTTATGTGAGGTGAGTCTCTCTCCTGTGGCTGTGGCTCCTCCACTTTCTGCGTTTAATGTGTGTGGGAGCAGCAGCCAGAATGAAGCGTGAATGAGCCAAAACAACCAGTAATTTATCTTTGTTGTTTGCCCCCTGTAAACTTCTTTTCCTGTGATTTTGTTTAACTTTTATTTAGGTTTAATCTTGTTTTCTCTAAACATAAACAGAGTTAAGTATAGTTTATCTTGACATTTCAATTAACTCGATCAATGATGATCAATGTGGGTATTTTACGTGAAACAAAGCCTGTCTCATTATATTGCTTATTACATTGCACATTGCAAGATTATGCACAATAATCACAACATTGTTTTTTTTGCCAAATCATGTACTGTACACCTTTTGAAGAAATCTTTAATTTATAGGAAATATCTCGCAGAAATTAACCTTCTTTTCTCAAGACAAGTATAGATGATTTTCTAAGGAAAGTTGTATTAGTTTTACCATTTTTAGTTCTAATTTACACTGAAAATGACAAGTTACTCTCCCTATGGCAGAAGAACTAAGTATAAATTCAAATTAGTGGTTTACTGGACACAAAACTATATTAAGATGATGACCTGGGAGGGCCTTGCATGATAGATTTAAGGAAGTCCACACAATCTTAAAAAAGATAGTTATTTTGTAAGTTTTTCTGTAAGTTTATCTGCT
>OMLM01010463.1:87025-129601 GCA_900302695.1 Helostoma temminkii
GGGTGCTGAGTAAGCTGCATATGAGAACACAATGCCTGGAGAGTACCCAGACTTTATGGGTCTGGGTAATGTCAGAATGTGTATCCTATACTAGTCCTTACCTTAAGTGTCTAACTTACTGAATGCTGTATGTCAGGGGTAGCCAACCCTGGTCCTAGAGAGCCACAGCCCTGCTTGTTTTCCAACTGTCCCTGCACTTACAGCTTCTGGTTGGCTGAACACACCTGATCCAGGTAATTAACAGTGGGAAAGGGAGGGATAGCTGGAAAACAAACAGGGCTGTGGCTCTCTAGGACCAGGGTTGGCTACCCCTGCTGTATGTGATATCATCCTAAAGAACATGTAAGTCTCAAACCACTGCTGTAGTGTAATACACTTTGATCCCTATATGTTTAGTACGTTATTCTACATCTAGCTCCAACATGAAAGCAATATTTAAAATAATTTATTGGTAAAGAACCATTGTTTTGAACATACTGCTAAAACTGTTTTCTATAGATGTATTTTGAGTCACACTTGGAATCTGTTGTTACTGCTATTAATAAAAACTGACTACAGCTGCCATCCTCCACAAGAAACATCTTTCTAAGTCTGCAGGGGGTGAATAAGTAAATAACATTTCCTAAAGATCATTTTTAGTGGCGTAGTCATTTAACACAACTTGTCAAATAAAAATGGTTTTACTGTCATCTTAACAAAATAATGATTTAAGATCAACACACAAAAAAAAAACTTAAGAATAAGAGCAGGATTTTTTGACAACCTTCAATGCTTGGCTGTTTTTGATACTCTGTATCTGTACTAAAAAAGTGGTGAAGACTGATTTCAGAACAGAACAATAAAATGCCCAGTAATCCAGGTCATCTGTGATGGATGTGAAGACAGGATCAATCTTGGCAGCAATCTTGGCAAACATAACGTAACCTAAAATAAACCCCTGGGTCACACCTTTGAGAAACGGAACAACTCAAACCCAAAACAAAATTTTTTATGAGCTGTCGTAAAGGCTCAGATGAAAAGTTCATCAATGATTGATACTTCCTCCTCTGTCTTGTATTTTTAATGTCTAGCATAAGAGTGCATATAGAAAATGACAGGTGCCTGTTGTAATGCATTTGAAATGAGCCAGAAGCATATCCTTCGCTATGCAGTCTGAAAAGATTCATAACTTAAGCAGATTTTCCTCATAGGAATAAGTTTATCTACTCCATTCACTGTGACTAAATGAAGGCAGGGAAGTGTCAGTAGTTACTGGCCTAGGTAGCATGATTCTGGGTGGTGATGATCACAGATACAGCTTCTGAGATACATAATGGACACTGTTAAAGGTGATACACCATTACACACACAAATATTTGCGTCACTATACCTTTTAGAACATTCATAGACATAATGCATTCCCTAGCTCCGTCCACTAATCCTAACCATCACCAATGAAAGCATAACCCTAAACTTTATCCCAACCCTAACCAAAACCTAATTCTAACCCTGGCCCTAAAACCTAGTCTTAACCCAAAAAATACTCTTTAAACTTGTGAGGACTGGATAAAGTATAAAATGTCCTCACAAAATAGTATTTGAATAAAAGTTGTCCACACAAGCATATAAAGACATGCGCGAGCGCACACACACAGAATCTGGAACTTAAAACTTGCATTTAAGTGAACTGACTTCTGTGGCCGAGAGTAGCTGCTTTGAATTCAATCAGTGAGATTTATGATCAAGTCCACATTCGCTTGCTTTATCTCTGCTGCTGTAAAGTACACTGAAACCTTGTAAAAGCAAGTTGAGGAAATGTGTAATAAATGTCTTTTGCCCTACAGTCTTGTGTGTTTTTCTACGATAAAAGACACGACAAGGACAAGGAAGCTAAAATAGTTGAACTTTTAGTTTAATTGACAGAAAGCTGAGGTGTGATTCTGTACTGGGTAGCAGCTTTCTTAATATGCAGGACTGAAAAGGTAAAAGACCTTGGACACTTGGTCTTACCAGGTGCAACGGCAAGATAACTCCAGCTGTGTTGATGTCGATTTACCCTGTAGTGATTAGTTGCAGTTTATCAGCAAGAGGCTCATTACTGAAGCCAATGGGCTTGAATGGTCGTTAGCCAGTTCTGTGCTGACACTAATGTGCTTCTGGCTAACAGACTGGCTCCAGCTCAGCTACACATGAGTGTGTGGGCATGTGCATGTGCCCACATTCATACAATACACACAAAAATAAGTGCACATGTACAAGAGGAGGGCAAACGCACACACACACACCGACTAACCACAGAGGCACTTAATCAGTCCTACTCTAATTAAAAGGCCAGACTGGAATGAGAGAGTATTTAATGTGGAAATGCAGATGATAAAACTGGTGCAGGGAGAATGAGAGGGAGACAACAGAGAGCGAGCTGCAGAGCACCAGCAGGCAGTTAACAACACTGTAAATATAAGGATGGTGCAAGGATGCTCTGGTTGGGGGGTCTGCATTAACAAACACTATCAGTCACACTCCCAACCCTTAATGAGAATGGGGCTAAAAGCTTTGAGTCTGTTTACGGTATACGTGAGTCTGTTTGCATATTTTGACAGAACAGCAAAATAAAATAATCAGGATACCAAGAGCATAAATTTCTCTGAAATTCTAAAGAGTAATTACATCAAGGTGACAGGAAATGCTAGAGTGTTCTTGAAGATGAATAAATTGTTGGTAAAGTATATTAAAAGATGTCACTCGGTCTGGAATATTAATAATTAAAAACATTCATTTTGAGAATTCAGGCAGTCAGCAGCAGCTACTGACTCATTGGCCAACAGAAGCTCAAACACTGTTTGGCATTTTGCTTCAATCAACTACTAAAACATAGTTAAAAGGACAATTCTCCTATCTGTTAACTAATATTTGCAGCTGTAATTCATAACTAAACCAGCACTACCTGTGTGTCCTGCTCATCTCTCTGACAACAGCACCGAGCAAATTCCTGTGAGTTTACTTTTTTCAAAAAGAATAACAGAGGATTCCAAAGCTTGTCAGAAACTTTCTCCTTTACACATGGTAGCAGGAAGTTCTGGACCTTGAGGATCACCTTTGCAAGGTGTTAGTCTGCTGGCATCCTGTCTGTTGGCGTTTAAGAGACCTGGACTGTGCTTTCTGTTTGAAGTGTCCCTACTAAGATGTTCAGAGCCTTGGAAATGAGGACTGAGTCTAAAGTGAGATAGATGAGAGGACTCGACTCACTCAAAGTAGCAGAAGGTCGGGTAGCCTTTGACGCTGTACTCCTGCTTGAGGCTGTCAAACTCAGCCGGGTGCACATTCATCCCTGCCAGCACCTTAACAAAACAAAATAAAGGGGAAAAGTAGGAATGGGTTGTCAGGGAGGTGAAGAAAAGTGAAGGCAGAGAGACACAGAAGACAGAGAAACGACATCAAACATCAAAATGAGTTAGTCATCATCAAAGAGCTTCAAAATGAAAAAGATGGATTACTCCGAGTATGAAAAGAGCCTGCACTGTGAAAGAACATAGTTAGAATGAATATTGATGAGCGGATTGTAATCAAACGCTCACTTTTTGTGATCAATTCTTTACTGACATTTTAATTTAAAGAACACGACAAGTCTAAAACCTGAGTTTGGACATGATTAACATAAAAATTTATTCAAATACTGCCTAGCATAGCGAATTAGTTGTACTGTGTTTCATGCTAACACTTAAAATATACAATGAAAATATATAGTTTTTCACAGGGCGCGGCTTTGAGTCGTGCTTAGTCCATCTTCTACAAAGCAGCATTCTCCACCAAGAGCGAGTAGAAGTGGAGTGGAGATTTTGGTATTCTCTGTGGATATTTGTGCTTTTTTTTACCAGGGGTAGGAGCATATGTACTTAAATTGGCTCTAAACTAACAGAAATGTATCTAATATTTGCCGTTTTTGTTGTTAAAATTATATTAGTCGTCATAATGAATTACTTTGTATGCTAGCAGAAGAAAAACTCTTGCCGTTTGTTGAACGTACCACAGCAGAGGAGATAGCAAGGTGCTAGGAGAAGAAAACGGCACCTGGTGCATTCAGTAAACCAGCTACAGACATAACAGGGGGACTTTTACGCATAGCGTAAAATTTTATTGTGAAAATTAACAGGATTCGCAATCAGTCGCATGTCTTTACTTCCTGTTCATTCCAGCTGCTCTGTGCTGCGTGATGTGGCTTGTTGTAAAGAGGTATCAGACAGGTTTTATGAGTACATGAGGGTCATATCACACATGAGGACATGCCTGATTTATTTTTAAAAAAACTACCAAAAAAACCAGAGGCCTCCTGTCCTGGTTTCCATCCAGGAAAAAGAACCTTTTTGTGCGAAATTTGAAGAAATCTCCTTAAGGAGTTCCTGAGATATAGCTTAAACTGAAAACAGGTCACAGTAACTTTGACATTTGACCACCAAAATCTAATCAGTTCCTCCATTTGTGTAAGTGGACATTTGTGCCAAATTTGAAGAAATCCCCTATTCTGTTCCTGGGATATTGTTTTTATAAGAACAGGATGAACAACTGGGAAGCATTATTCCAAAACAAAAAATACCACAAATGGCATAATAAAACATCCCCTCAGATTAATCTGTGAGTTTTTCCAGCCTGATGAGATACAACACTTGAAATATCACCTTTACACTTTCCTGTGTCCATTACACTGAGGTGAAAAATGTGTTTACACCCACCAATTCAGCATTCAAGCCTTACTTGCAAAAGTGTGTCTCATCCTCACACACACAAACACAAACACACACTCCTCAGTGTATACTTGTGTGCATTTTAAGTGGAGAGGCTGAAGTGGACCGAACTACTCACAAGCATGCTCGAAAATCAAACAAACATGCAGTTAATTATATTTTCATTTATTTCCGGTTTCACGTGAAGCAGGCATGACACACTACTCCTCAGGCAGCTGTCTCTCTTCACTGACATTATGCAGGACGTTCTCAGTTTGTTCTGCCGGTGATTGAGGAGAAGTGTTTATGAACACAAAGAATTTGTTTCCCTAGCTGATCAAATAGGCCTCTCATGCTTTTGTGTGAGCATCTCTCCACTGCTATTAAAACCATCTGAACAACTATTCTCCCCCCTTAAGGCAAAGGAGAAGTTGGGAAGTAAACAAAAAGACTGGGCAAACTAAACTGACATAAAATCTATACAGAGGCTGTAAACTTTAATCATAAGGACACTAGCCCTTAATTCTGGCTGCAGGCGTCAGGTAAAGACAAAGTTAAAAACATTTAATTCGGTCATTAATTGTAGACCTGTACAATAATATGAAGCACTAAAATCAAAAAGCAAAATGTAGGCTTTTAAATGAATTATTGTAACTGCTCTCATGTGTTGATGCAAACCAAAACGCACAACGTATAAATCAAGTCTAGCTGAATTGCCTTTAAATGGCCATCTAGGTTATAATACTCCTGAACCTCCAAAATCTGTGCTGCAAATGTTGCTGAGGTATTCTACTTGTATAAATTTTGCAGGGAATGCAACCATTTCAGCCGAACAAACCATCCAGACATTCACTGCTGACACATCTCATCTACTCTGCAAACATCAGAGAAGGAAGGCTGCAAATCAGTTAATGTAATAAGACAGCGGAGCAAATGTGCAGGGGGTAGACTTACATATTTTCCCTTTGTCTCTGTGGCTGCTTGCTGAAATATGGGCTGCATTCTCTTACATACACCGCACCCTGCAACCAAAATACAAAACAGAAGTTATTACAGAGAATTCAATGGGAAACACTGCTCTGACACCATCGATACAACTGTCAAAAGATTTCCCATCATCTACTAGAGGAATTGTTTTTGTTAAAAGCAGCCTGTAGTGTGCTATCGGCTGTGAAAGATATGATACTGTGAAAACTGCAGACCACATTAACCACTTGAAACAACAGGAGACAATTGTTGTTAAAATATTCAGCAAGTTGATCATTAAGCCAAACAGAATTAGTCAAAAAGCTTTTATTGACAAATTAACATTTTAAATAATGTAATTAGGAGAAATGTCAAATGCTCTTTGCATTTCCGAGGCTTTGCTGTTATATTCTGTTTTACATAAATGTGCACTGAAGGGCTGTGCTTGGACTACTGGTCAAACAAAACAAACCGGAGATGTCAGCTCGAGGACAAGTAATTTCAACATTTGTCTGACAAATGATTTATTGGAAAAAGAAAGGCACTCATTAGTTTTAGTCATATTGTTTATTATGAAAACTGTACGGAACATTCAGTGATTCAGTGTACTGGTGTTGGTACGATCTTGACAAATTCAATGAAGTATTGGTTATGACATAAGTATTACCAATTAAACCCCAGATTGAGTCCACATACACTACCCCTCAAAAGACTGGACACACATAGGAATGACAATGTTTTTCCTGTTTTCAGTCATTAGAAAGGGGGTTTCTAATGACCAGTTATTCTTTTAAATTAAAGCTTGCATTTGCAGACATAATGTGACAGTCAGTTTCTTGTAGTACACTGATCAGAATATATTTAGTCCACCTAAAAGAACATTGTTTGTCTCTGCTACTGTGAATGACTGAGCACTGTAATGAAGAAAGACTTACATGGAGCATAGAACATCATGAGGATCGGCCTCTCCTCTTTCTTCAGCAACTTTCTGAAGTCCTAGAACAGGGAGAGAAAGGAACAGAAAGCACAAAGAAAGATGATTGCAAAGCCTTATCATTTGTATATTTACGATTTTTATAGCAATGACTTCACAAAAAAATGTTTTTTACTGTTTTTATTTCATCTGTGGTTATGTGCTTCCTGATTGGTTTAAATAATGTTCAGATGTGTCCAACTTTGGAGTTCACCTGTGGCAAACTAAATTGATTGGGCAAAAGCAACACACATGATGAGCCCACAATTCCCACTGAATGTCAGGATTTAAAAATGAAAGAAGACGTAAAGTCCAAGGAACTCTCTAACCACAGTAGTTGACCAAGAACCCAGTCGGCACTGTAATATTGCTTCAAATGACCCTTTGCAGAGGTGGGAGATGGGAGTTTGCCATACAACAGGAAACAGCTTGAGGAAAATGATTATATAGGTAGAACTCCAAGCTCTGCCTGGTGAACACCTAGTACTGCTCATGAGCTGGCTAATAGCATTCCTCCAGCAGCATGCTGTAGGGCAGTTTTGTAAGTGTCTCTCTGTTTAGCAAAGTGAACTTAAAATAAACTAAGCACATCATCAACTTTGCCTTTTCAGCATTTTAGTAGACTGTGTAAATTATACAGAGTCATCACATCAGGAAAAAAAGCACTTTCTTCTTTAGACAGCAGGTAGATCAGCCCTCATACTAGTTTCACTTTCTCATCATTACCTTCATGAGCTGAGCTACCCCCTAAAAACCTGCATTCAGCATAATCTTTTGTTGAAATATTCAACAAGGCTGCAGGCTTAAGAGGACAGGCAGGCAAATAGTGACGGGACAGATGTCAGGCTGTGAGTTAAATTGAGTGCCCTCTGATATGTGTGGACGACAATGGTCTGGATATATTTTTCTCAGGTGTAAAGACAGGAATGTATTAGTCGATTTCATAAACTACTACACTGAGCAACTCTGAGATGATTAAGCTGTTTTGTTGATTTGTGTGTGTGGAGCTTTGTGTTGCAAAGATATAAAATGCTGCTGTCAGCTTCAGAAAGTGTTGAAACCCTCAGCAGGAAAGGAAAGGATTCTGCATGACAGTAAGATCTTCCTTACTATCCTGTCTCGTCACAGTGACGTTATTAAGCAACGCAGTTGCTTCTTTATAATTAATCCACAGAATAAGACATTGTTTAGACCAGTACTTACTTTTTCTGTCTCTAGGTGAACAACATCTTTTGCCTCGGGGTTCTCCTCCCACAGTGGCGGTCCTGATGGGTCTTTCAGGAATGCTACCATCGACTGAATGGAGGAAAAAAAACAAAAAAACAATCTGAATGGCGAATCTTTGAGAATTTTAACAAAGGCAACACCTTTCTCCTGCGACAACTCGTCGTTAGCATAAAACTATCCTTCAAACAGTAGAGTGACTCATGGTGATTTACTAGTGCATTGCAGATTCAAATTTAGTACAGGCTATGCTGTAGGCTGTACCAGATGGAGCCTCATATAGACCAACATGTTTGTACATCCAGGAGGTGTTAAAGTTATTTCAGTACCTTTAAGTGTCTGGTAATGGGCTTGGTAAAGCTTCCTGTAAATATAATGAACCATATGTCTGCAGAAGCAACAGCAGTAAATATTTCATTCAGCAACACTATAGTGGACATGAGTAGAATACTTAATGATTATGATGTTATTATTGGGATTGGCTTCTTTATTATGGTTTAAACTGAGTCTTTTGGTGTTTTATTGTTTCATTGGCCATTATGAGTGAAAGACATATGGGAAAGAACTACTAAACACAAAATTGTGAGAGTTAAAAAGTCAAATTTTCTCTTAAACTCATAGTAAAAAAACTAAATAACTCAGTATTTTAGACAACTATAATTAGAGATGAACTGTATATAACAGATACATTTGTAAGAATAACCATCATTTGACAATATAATTTACATGAATTGTAACATCTTTGGCTGAAAGAGGGAAGGTTTTGCACAAGCAACCTTTATTTGTCTGACTGTGATCACTTACATTTAAAATGATGATGCAAGTAACTATAAATTAACATATATAAACTTGACTGCTGTGTGGTTTAGAACAAACAGCAGCAAGGACCTAAGCATTAATTAACCACAATGCTGTATGTGCCTCTGATGATTATGTTTGGTGTAAAATGTATGTACACCATCGCTATTGGTTTGAAGGTGAACTTACTGAAAAAGTCTATATTAGCAAATATGACTTTGAACAACACTGATAACTTGAAGAGTCAATAGAGAATAATAAACGGACTGTGCTGCAGACAAGAATTAAAAATTGTGACTGGGCACTCACCTTGAAGGTAGTGGGCCTGTTGTACTCAGTGTGGAATGTCCCATCTCTGCAAGACACATCAGGCACAGAGCTCACAACACCGGGGGTACACAGTGAATAACATGCTTCCTAAGCTGCGAACATGGGGATGCTTTCCGGAAAGCACTGAGGTGTGAAAAAGTGTCTGACAGGCAGCTGAGCTTCTGGTTACTCACTTGTAATGTAGTAACTCTGCTCCTCCACGTTTGGAGCTTGGGTCCACCTTCACTTTCTTACAGAGCTTACGACCCTCTGAATCTCTGAGAATGAAGGAGAGATTAAAATAAACAGACAAATTAAAATACAAATAGACACCTTTAAAGCATATATACTGCACAAATTAAAAGTGACAACAGACTTTGTAATCTCCAATAAAAGAGCACTCCTTGTTAAAACTGTTTGTGACAGACTAGATTGTCCAAAGCTTCTTTGTCCTTTTTATATAATACACACACTCTTCTGTTCAGTAACTTATATTCATTGTACTGCCTCTATTGTTTATATATTACATTTTTGTATTATGTACTTAATTCTGTTTAAGAAGCTTTGGAAACACGTTTTTGGCCGCAGTGCCTTCCTAGTAAAGCTTCACTGAATTTAATTTGGAAAGGAAGAGAGAAGAAAACTGAATTAACAGTTCATTAAAAATATCTCATGTACAGTGTTATATGAAGAAAGGCTATTACATTTAATAGCTTGTATAGGTTGCACATACAAACACATCTGCAATGGGAATATAATGCTTGTTACAACCTACACAGTGCAGCATGTCGGCATACAGAAATTCTCTGTTGTACAAAAGCTTATTTTAGTAATTGAAAAAGGCTCTATTTGGAAAGGAAATAAATATGTATCTAACCACCTACACAAACTTCATGCTTCTTACACAGAGACACCATGAGCTTCCTCTTCTGTAATAACGAGCATGGAAAATGTTCCTTCATTTAGAGAGAATTTGATGGAGAGAGATCCTTGATATAGAGAAGCCCTGATGCTAACAAACTATAAGAGGTAGAAATCTACTACAGCGCCACAACCAGCCAAATATGTGTTCTGTCTAGTTTTGCATAATATGAAGGAGACTAAATCTTGCATGTATTGACAGGCAGTATTTCAGGTAATGACTCTTTGCTTAGTGCAATATTAATGCCATATTTTGCTGACTCATTAAAGCAGATGGCAGCACTCAGGGCACACCAAGAGCAGATGTGACCTTGACACATATTTGGAGATGACACGCAGTCAACCGATTCAAAACCAGTCGGCCGCTTCTAACTTCCTGAAACAGTGCCACAAGTGACAAACTCTGTGTGAGCAACGAGGTACTCAAAAAACCTTCGCAAACCTGAGTGTTTTGAAGTGTGTTTTTTGTCATTGTCCTGCTGTAAGACCAATGACCTCTGGTGGAGACGCAGCTTTCTGACACTGGCCTATACACTGCGCCCCAAAATTCTTTGGTAATCATCAGATATTATGATACCTTTCACACAGTCAAGACATCCAGTGCTAGAAGCAGCAAAGCAACCCCAAAACATCTTTGAACTTCCACCATGTTTGACTGCAGTGACTGTTCTTTTCTGTGAAGGTCTCATTTCTTTTTCTGTAAACAGTGCCATGATGTCCTTTACCAAAAAGCTGTAGTTTTGTCTCATCTGTCCACACTACATTCTTCCAGAAGGATTGTGGTTTTGTCACATAAGTCTCCGGTCCTTCTTTTTTATGCCTTTGTGTCAGCAGTGGCGTCCTTCTGGGTCTCCCAGATTCCCTTTTCATGCAGATGACGACGGATCTTTGGCGACAGACTTGTAGCCTTGAGATTGTCCATGTTTTTCCACAATTTTTTCTCTCAAATCCACAGACAACTCTTTACTCTTCTTTCTTTTCTCCATGCTCAGTGTGACACACAACACAAAGGTTGAGTCAACCTTTCTCCATTTTAACGGGTCACGAGTGTGATTACTATATTGCCCACACCTGTTACTTGCCAAAAAAATTAGAGGAGCATCACTTGCTTGAAAAGCAATCATTTCTTACAATTTTGACAAGGCACCAATAATTTTGTCTAGTCAATTTTTGAGTTCTGCGTGAATTTTTATCAAGTTTGACTTTTGTTCTCTGTTTTTTTTATGTTAAACTTATGCAATTTTCTGAGAGAACCCAAGACACCAGATGAAGAGACGGGTTTGAAACACTCCACATTAGCCATATTAAACTGGAGATAAAATAAGCAGTATTGAAAACACACAGTCTGCTGTTAGTATCCATCATAGTTTACAGACCAAGATCCTGATCCAGCTTTGATCTTAACCATTAGGACTGCAATCTAAGTTTTAAAAAGGCCAGAATTACAGCACGCTAAAGAGTGACTGAAGCCAGAACGTGCTGTACTCTCTGTTTGATGACTCTTTTACAAATAATCATGTACAAAGGTTTTGAAGAATTAAACTTTTAATCCATGCTATTTTGTTTGGACATAAACAACTGAGCATATGTGAAGCAACCAGGCTTGAGCGAGGTGCAATTAATAATCAGTTGTGTGCTCTTCTGTGGTGATGGGCAGATGATCTTTCTGATCTCCTGCATTTGTGTGAGGACATTCAGTGACTTTGTCTGGAGGTACACATTACCATGCATGCAGTATTTTTTCAACACAACAGCTAGGATGTCGTTAGCTAGAAGCTATTACCCTGCACCACATAGGCCTGGTCCCAGGCAAGAGACCTGAAATCCACCAGGAGCTGAGGAGGCATGCTGATAGCTGAGGCAATGTCTGTCCAGCAACCTGGACAAGTCCTCTGTGCTAATCACTGAACAGACTGGGACATGAAGGAACCTGGTTTTGTTTAACCTGACGGTTTTCAGCTGGAGAGACAAACAAGGCCCTGCTGTTTTTGGACTTCTCAGTCTCCATCTCTCCCAGCAAACACAAGACACCTGGATAACTGCAGATTGATCCACCTGATTTCTCACCTTAAAGACACCTGTCAATTTAGCTGTTGTTGCCTCTCATGGACTTAAAAACTTTGTATCTACTGTATCTCACCTCCTGAACTGTATGTAATTATTGTTACTATTACACTATTGACCTATTCTGTATTTTTGTACTATATCGAAGATTTACTCTGTTCTGTTGTTTAACATTTGATGAAACTTTTACTCAACTGCTGTGACATGTGAATTTCCCCTTCTGGGGAATCAATAAACTGTTATCTAATCTAATCTAATCTAATGCAATCACTGAAAAAGCAGGAGCCAAAATTCTGCATTTGCCCAGACTCGACAGGGTCTCTTTTGTAAAGGATTAATAATGGACTCATCATGCAAAGAGGATGAAGCCCTGTATGCAATTTAATTACTGATCATCCAAAAACACAAATTCTAATCTGTGTTAGGATTGGTTAACCCTACTCTCATTGATCCAGACAAGACCAGGTTTCTTAAATTCAAAATTTCAAAGGAATAGAAGCAGCAGCACAGTCCTGTTCCCTGTTCCTGTATGAGATCATCTATTCCTCTGGTGGATCCCGGTTGGCCAGCACTCAGGTCTCTGTCATCTGTTCAAAGTGTGTCATTCTGGCCTTGGTGGCCCTCTTCCTTGGCAGGGCTGACCATTCTCACGCTGTGCTATGTGCTCTTCTCTCTCTCTCTCCCTCTGTCCACCATGAGCACTCAGCTGGAGCTTCGATTTGAGATGGTGGCACAATATGCCAAACAGCACAATGTTTCTCTACAGAGCCTGGCACTGTATCCATGTGTCCTGCAGTGATGAAACCCGCTCACTCTGGCTCCCCAGGCAGGAATCTGGCCCAGCATAAATCTCTGGTTAGCATTAGCACACTCTCTGCCATGCTGGAGTTGTTGGACATGAAGGGGGAGATGATATCATGTAACCAAGTCAAAAAACAAACAGTAAAAAAGGACATGCACCATGGAGTCTATAAAGAAAACCATGGACATGTACACTTGTGACAGTTGAGTTTAGTTTTTCTTCCTTTCTGTCCATGCAGTCTTCAGTCCCGGATAAGCTTGAGAGAAATTGTAAATGCTGCGATGAGCACTAGGTGTCAAAGGGAAGTTACTGCCTTCCCTCCATTTTCCTGTTTTATAATACATTCTTCACCCTCTGGTGAAAAAGGCAGCTTATGCAGTTGATGGGTTGACAGGTATAAAAAACATTAAAGAAAGTGGAACTGAACACCAGGAAGAGCAGAAAAAACAACAAGCCAAAGTCAGATCACTGGGGAGTAAAGAAAGCAGTGCTTAGAGAAAACAATTCTGGCCAGCATTTTGGGAGTATCTTGCATGTGCTTAATGCAAACACTTCCACAGTGTGGGCTGAAGACAGATGTGCTCCAGAAAGACAGATAACAATTGTATTGTTCCATGAAAAAGTGTGCAGAGTATGAAACCAAATATTTCCAATATATTGGATATTTGTAGTTGGTTGTTCTCATGTACAACAAATTGTACATGTACTTTATTACATAAAAGCAAATCTTTAAATTTCAACATAGGCACCAAAACATACATACAGAATGAAAACAAAATGAAAACATACAGAAAATCTCACAAAGTATGGAATGAAGCAGTGTCCTTTGACATCAATAGAGAAAACCCACACAGAATTGAGTGAGTGTCTTCATTATCACTTATCATTTTAGTATAAAACGCACACAAAGAAACTCAGGTTGGACTGAAAAGGTAAAAAGTCATGTAACACATAAGACCCAATGCTTGAATAGCTCCATTAAGTGAGTGAGTGGCCTTCTGTCAAATTGTGGACATACAATAGAACCAATAGAACTAGGCCATTTACACCCCAGTGGTACAGCCATAAATTGTGCAGAAGGATGGCAGCAGAGACATTCACAGAAGGAGTAAATAGCTCTGCCTTTATAACTATTGTCACAAAATCCCTTCAACCAAAGACGGTGTAACATTTGTGAGAATTTTTATTTTTTTTTTAATACTTACCCACAGTTGACCCAGGCAATAGTCCCTTGGCCTTTTACAGTCTGGGCCACATCTGACAACAGTTTCAGGTGGGAGTCCCCTGATGTAGCTACGGACACAACAGACAATAAGCTATGGTCAGCCTTGTTACCAAAACCATTCAATAGCTCAGGATAACCCAAAGCTTGGAGACACAGAGGACACTGTCATGTCAAACACAGAAGAGGGGAATTGAGTTACAGTAGAGCTCAGCGTCTTATTAAAGCACCAACTGATGAAGAAAGAGATCACTGAGTTTGAGCTGGAGAGGTGATGGAAGAGGGTTGTCTAATGCCTTTCACTGGATGGGCTCAGGCAGGAGGCTTAAGTTACATCAGCTTTCAACATCTTACAATAGTAGGACTAAGAAAGAGATGGAAGGATTATATGGTGACACATAAGCTCTGGGACTGCTGAAGCAGACCAACTTTTCAAACTATAGCTTGTACCTGCTGCATGCTGCCTATTACCATATTCTGAGCCATGATGAGCATCAAGTGTGAACTCAGTCAGAGACAACATTGAGAATTCAGGACCGGTAGGGACTTGCACAATTCACCATGTCAGAGAGAGATTTTACTTTCCGTGTTAGGAAATAGGAGAAACTAGTGTAAACTAAACTGTACTAGCTACAATATATTATAGATTTTGATCAGATATGGGAAGAAAAGCGGACTCCTCCAAATAAAGTAAACAAAGTGTAATATTCTTGTCCCTGTTTAACACAATGAATCATTTTTATAGTTCATCGAAACCAAATGTGTTTTCTTTACTGCATAGAGAGAACAATGCTTCTCAACACTCCAGGCTAAAGCTATATTTAGATTTCGGGGCACTGCCAAGACTCCCCAGGGTCCTGCCTTGCACCGGGTCGGGAACAGAAACATCTGGCAATGCAGTTTATTACTTCGCATGAGGAAGGAGGTGAGCAGATACTGCCTGGTAGATTTTCTAATAAGCTCGTCATTAATATTTGATAGCCACTAACCAGAGCAAAACTCACCAGGGACGTGACTGACCTCAGAGGGTCAGAGGCTGGTACTGGGTACGGAACAAGGCAAGACTCTTTACTTAAAAAAGGGAATAAATGTCATGTGGCTAGAAGCAGTGAGATAACTGACTGGTGAGGATATTGCACCAGAGTGGTAGAAAACCTGCAGAAGGATGGAAACTGTTGGTTTCTTTAAAGAAGGAATGTCTGTGTGATGCTAAAGCCAGTGATCAATCAGAGCTACAGCTCAGTACATGAATTCGTATCCAATGATCCTACGGTAATGCAGGCTGATATGGGTCATGAATAATGGAACAAATAAAACTGTGGCTATAGGGCTTTCAGAGTCCTCTGCTACAGGAGGAGGGCAGCAGGGGCTTTTGAATGGAAAAATTTGTTATATCAAGCACATCCTTCTATGAGCCTGCCGACTGCATTCTTCGCCTTCTCAAAAATATGCAAATGAAAATGGAATTGAAATGTACAGCAGTGCATTAGAGGTTTCCTAATGGTTGGAAGAAAACAAAGTTTTCGTTTGGTAACTACTGTCTAATTCTATAAGATGAGTATTCCCGAGTTCATTACCAAGACTGATCACTGCGATAATCCCTTTAGAGCAGGCTCCAAGCTAAACATTAACTCAAAATGTACTTTAATACAATGTGGTATAATATAAATTATTTTATTTGTTATATACAGAAGGACTACAGAGGGACTTCAAAGCAAGTTTTAATATCGCACAATTACTAAAGTTTTAATAAAACATATTGTGTGACGTGTACTGCTGTAGCTCTAAGAATACATCCATTGTGTTTATAAGATGAGAACTGTTTGTATTTACAGTAAAAGCACAATCATGTATACACTACACAATACTTTACATTTTACAACTTGAGGATTTCTAAATTAGGATGTTGAATTAATACAGAACATGGAAAGAAACAATTAAAAACCTTCAGCCCCAGGTACTTCATCAACATCTCCTCTTGTCATAAATGGCATATTCCTTAAATATTTTTGGCTGTTAGGATTTAACTGTGTGTCTTTAAAACACACTTCACAGTCACCTGTTATAATGATTATAATAAAATGATTATAATTGTCTGTGATTGTGCACTTGTACAAGTTAACAATGATGTCAGCAATAAAAAGACTTGCTATTCAGAAAATAAAAGCATGAGGACTGTATTGTAACAGTAAAATTATAGCAAAAAGAACACTTAAACCAGTTATTTTTCTAGCAGTCTATCAAATACCTGTGACATCAGATTTGGGCCAGACACCATCTGTTATTATGCTTTTCAGCGTTTCACAAAAACCTCTAAAGTGAAAGTCATTGAGATAATACAAGCACTAATCATGATCCATTACTATGATTGTTTGGCATGACTGCTGTCCCGCCCCCTCTTTTGCAAACAATGGAGGCTCAACTAGAAATAAAGGCTTCTATATGAGAACATACTTATTGGTATAACATAGCATCTCTGACAATCTACCTGTCTCTGTGTAAAGCACCAGAACATTGGTTCTTGTCCTGAGCAGCTTCTTGAAGTCCTTGTGGTCGCTGACCTTCTCTATGAGAGGTGACACCTTCACAGCATTGAGAACTGGCAGCAGCCATACCTGATGAAACACATGTAAATACAATTGTTTATTAGGAAAAGTATTCATGGCATGACAATGCAAAAAGGCAGTAACATGACTTGATATCAAATCTCACCACTATTTGTTTGCTCGCCCAACTCTGAATGTACACTGTTGTAATTGCAAAAATTAGCTTTGGACTTTTATAAGCCAGAAGCGGCCTGAGAACTTGAAGATCACAGGCATCCAATATTGCATTTCAGTCTTGTCCCACAGAGGTTTCTCCAGATTCTGATGATATTATGTAGTATACATAATTACATATGCAAAGTCTAAAAAACAATTTTATGTTGAGGAAAAATCTTCTGAAATTCTTTTACAATTTGCTGATGCAGCTTTTCGAGGTTTGACCACCTCTCTTCTGAGAGACTCTGATCATGTAGGATGATCTTTTTATACCCAATCATCAATCAAAATGAGTTTTTTTTTTTAAATTGTACATTTTCTCAGTTTAAACATTTGACACGTATTAAATTGTGAATAATATATGGGTTATGAGATTAGCATTTTGTTTTTATCTAGATTTTACACAGGGTCCTGTGGAAGTGGAAAGCCCTTAGAGAGTTCTAACGCTGCATTTACCCATTTATTTTCACTTACAATGGCAGAAACAAGGCAGGATGTTGTATCCAATATCAACCTGTAGTATCAGTGGCTTAATAGACAGCAACAGGTTGGTACATATGCGCCATTAGTGTGAATGACTCCTTCGACTTTCCAAACACCGGTACTTGGACTAATTGCGTGAAACAGCTGATGCGGGAAACAAAGCTCATGCTGAGAGCCTTACACTTTAATCAAACATCTAAGGATGGAAAAAAGGAAACAAGATCATATACACTGAAGCCATATGCAGTTAATTCTTTGCATGCTAATCACCTGTACCATCAACATTCATTAAAAACCCCTTCCTTTCTGCCTACAGTGAGCTAAATTGGACTGCTAAGTCAGCTCATCCTGCCAGATGAGTGATCTCAAGTGGAATGAAAACAAACACCTGTCAGGTTAATTTTCTAATTTTAATTCCCAAATGGATGCTCTTCCGAGGTGAGCCTGATGGGAATTTTAAAGACACCACACTATACATCAGTAAATTTCAAAATTAAGCTATACATGGAGCTTAGAGAACAGACAGTTCAGTACTAAGTTACATATATACAATATATACAATATCTGAGGAAAATGTTAAACTACAGCGTTGATCTGTGTTTACTTTATCATTTGAAGTCAGTGTATTATTAAGGAACCCTTGGGAAACTACATGCAAAGGGTGGCCTAATTAGAAACTAGCTAGATGACACATGTCTGCACAGGTGGGCATTCAGTGGATACAAGAGTGAGGGCCAAGATTAGTAAGGGATGAAAAGATAAGGCTCACTTGTCTTACATGATTTATCCAAGTGAAACAGGAAATGTGATACCCGACAGGCTCCCACAAAGATTAAAATGATGCAAAGTGAACAGGATTCTTACTTAATTGCTCTCTGTCTCCATGAATAGTGATAAGTTTACTTCCATTGCCTTTTGGTAACAAATAATGAGGCCAAGAGTGTAATGATGTCACACTGACAAAAGTGATGAGGTGCAATATGTAGATAAACCATGGGTCCCTGTTTTTAAGCTAATTGTGTTTTTTTTATCTCAATACCTTATGTGAAAAATATCACAATAACATAGTAACACTTTAAACATGTCAAAACTTTCCAGAAATACAGAACAACCCAGTTGTCTACAACTGAGCCATCCCTGTTCAGTAAAGAATAGGCATTTCTATTTCTGTACTTAAAGTCACCAAAGTTCCAACACATTGAATTTTGTCAGTTTAAAGCAAATAGCAAATAACATCCCATGGACTTTGCACTAAAGTGCTCGTGGGATAAAGTCAGTTGAATGTCTATGCCGAATAACTTGGACATATGAATTCTCATATCCAGCCCACCTATTTAAAATCTGGAGAAAGTCAGCATTGCAGTGAATGTGTGAGCTTTACACAATTCAATTTTGTGGAACCTGGACCTTGACTTTAAGAAAATTTACTAATTAAGGTCAAGGCTTTATTTTTTTGTGTGAATAGGAGAAAAGGAGAGAAATATTCCCTGTTATGGTCTTGCATGACTGATGAAGACCATAAGCCAAAATGTGCTGGCCCGACAATAAAATGGTTCTACTAGAGGAGTAGAACCAGGTGTTTCTACCTCTTAAAAATGCAAGTTTTGCACAAATCATGCTTATAAAATAACAGACTGTGAGCTGACTATTTATGTTACTGTACAAACAGATATATTTCTAAGAACTTGATGTAGTATGAAATGTATCAGATGATACCTACACCTCCAAGAAAGGCAGCTGGGAACAGCATTTTGCTGTCGTTAAGCCAATGCCGCAGACAGTTCTGATATGATGCAAGTCTTTTAGCAACTAAAGTGTGCGTCATCTTTCAGTGACAGACATACAATACAAAAATAACTAGACTGTACTGACATAAGTGACAGGCCGATTTATAAGCTGAATTACTGCACTGCCAATGATTTAGAAGGGACTTTTATTACTGTAATGCACAGGCAGCTAAAAAAGAAAATACGACCAGAGCAGAGCAGCGTTACAGTGCATTCAGAAACATGAAGGGTGGAAGTAACAAAAATGAAACAGTAAAAATAGTCATGATGAGAATCAGATAAATATTTTGTGTTGTCTGATGTATCTGTTATTTGCTGGTACTCATTTCCTTTCTTGGGCTGCTTGCCTGATAAATTCAAGCGATGATGAACTACAGCGCAACTCAATTTTTATCAGATTGCAGCGGTCTTAATCAAAATAATTGTATAGTCATCTCTGAATTGTCCACATGCAATTTCATTACATTGGTTTTTGCAGTTATTTTTCTCTCTTAAGGCAACAAATGACATAACTTTAAGTATGGGACATACATCTTAATAAATTTAAATATCCTTGAAAAGTTTATTTATTTCAGTAATTCAATTCAAAACTGTGAAACTCGTATATTATACAGATACATTACACACAGAGTGATATATATATCATGTGTTTATTTTTCTAATTTTGATTTATTTGGTTTATGGTTAAGAAAACCCAAAATTCAGTACATCAGAAAATTAGAATATTATGAAAAAGAGTTAATGGTGTCACACTCTAATTAGCTAATTAACTTACAACACCTGCAAAGGTTTCCTGAGCTTTTACATGGTCTCTCAGTCTGGTTCAGTAACCTACACAATCATAGGTAAGACTGCTGACCTGACAGTTGTCCAGAAGACAGTCACTGACACCCTCCACAAGGACGGTAAGCCACAAAAGGTCATTGCTAAAGAAGCTGGCTGTTCACAGAGTGATGTATCCAAGCATATTAATGGAAAGTTGAGTGGAAGAAAAAGGTGTGGTGATAAAAGGTGCACAAGCAAGATGGCTAGGATTGTGAAGCAAAGCCCATTCAAGAATTTGGAAGAGATTCACAAGGAGTGGACTGTGGCTGGAGTCAGTGCTTTAACACACAGACCTACAGTATGTAGGACATAGGCTACAACTGTTACATTCCTTGTGTCAAGTCACTCCTGAACCAAAGATTAAATCAGAAGCATCTCACCTGGGCTAAGGAGAAAAAGGACTGGACTGTTGTTTAGTGGTCCAAAATTATTTAGCAATTGCACATCATTGCTATTTATAGGTCACAGCTGTGGAGCCTTGTTCCACCTAAAGCTCCTGTAATTTGGGAAACCTGCAAAATACATCAAATTGGAAGTGAAGGGTGGATGACTGATTCAGAAATTCAGCATATTCCTGCATACCTTGGTAATGGTGATGAAGGCCTGTGAGACGGTAAGTAATAATGATAACAGAGAGGTAATCATTTTGCCTCTCCATGGAAAAACACAAATAGTATTATTTGATTTAAGTTCCTCACATCTAATGCCTCTACTGACTTTGACAGTACAAAATGGGAAAATGCTTGAAATGCGTATATGCTCCTCTGGCACTTAGGCTGTGTAAAGTCAACATAAGAACAGAATGGAATGATTTGCAAATCTCATAAAACCATATTTTATTCACAATAGAGTACAGAAAAACATAACAAATGTTTAAACTGAAAAATGTACCATTTTAAGTCATTTTGAAATTGCTGGCAGCGACACATCTGGAAAAAGTTCAGACAGAGTCGTGTTTACCGTGGTGTAGCAGCCCCTCTTCTTTTAGAGAGAGCATATTATGCTGTCTGTGTTCTGACGTTATATATACTTTTCGTGAAGTTGGGGGCCCATGTTCCACATAGTCAGAGGGCCAAAGCTTGAGGAGAATGTGTGTTTGCGTGCCAGTTAACACCAGGTTTCAGTCTGGCCAATATGCTTAATATTTGAGGGATTTTTTTCAAGCATTGGTCACACCACCCTGCCCACCTCCTCAGGTGAGCTGCTACAGCTTTGCCTGAGTGTTCGTGCAGACATTGCTACATTTCGGGGAAAGTGTTGTTTTTATTTTTGGCTGGGAAGGAAAATTTACTTTACTTAAATATAAAGCAACCATGGATACAGTCACATGCCAGCAGCTGACTTCAAACACTGTGGCATCTGTTCACGGTACTTCGCAGACAACTGTTTTCATAACCTGCCCCAGTACGTCCAAATGTACAGGACTGTTGAGCTAAAGTATGAACCTGAGATACTTTTTGGTATTGGTTATTTTATTGTTTGGAAAATGAATTAGATTGTAATGCCGCACACAGACATTAGATGTTTTTCATTTTCTACTGTGAATAAAAAACAAATTTATGAGATTTTACACAGCATCCCAACATTTTTGGAATTGGGGTTGTATTTCAAATAACTGGCACTCACTGCCATCGCTATGTGAGACGCCAATCCTCTGAATTCAGCAATTATTGTTCAAATGATTTGGAGAAAAAAAACAACTTTGAAGTGATGTAGTTTAAGCCTATTACTTCAATCACTTAACCCTTTGTACCCTAGAATGTTTTGATTGGTTTAGTTTCAGGTTTTTAATAAAGTCATAATGTGTTTTAGTTAGGAATGTGAGAAATACAAAAATAGCTGTACAAGAATGGATAGAGTACCAGTTTCATGTTGAAAAAGGGCCATGTAAGATTTTATGAAACAATAATAACAATAATAATAATAATGAAGTAATGAAAATATTCAATTTAACAGATTTTTTAAATTTCATGTGGCATGAATATCAAAAGATTGTGAGACCATGATCACTGAGTCTCACGACTGGTAACAACTGATAAATATATAATGCTAGTCATATCATTTAATTAATTCTTCTTATCTTTACCATCTCACATTTTGTAAAAGAAATATTCCAACCAAAAGTAGGCTAATACTAAAAAACTGATACAGTATGTACAACCTCATATTCAATTCCATCTCAACTGAATAATCTAACAAACGGAGTTAGATTTCCTAAAGGATACTGAGCACAGTTTTGCTTTTGCACAGACCTTTAACTTGAGAATTACATCCCTCCCTTACCGACTTCTCTGCCTGTCTCAGCCTGCCAGTCACCACTACAGAGAAACCCTATCAATTGCTACCAATCACTGAACAGTGTAGCTGCACAGCTCTGAAGGCTCTCTTCACTCTGCCATCCCTGTGAGAAGCATTATAAAGGTGCTGCATTCATACATTCCCAACACTGTCTTACCCTATTATCACCAACTCTTCAGCACACACTCACACACACACACACACACACACACACACACAAGTAAGAAGCAGATCGATGGAGATGAGAAGCAAGGAGAGTAGCATGGTTTGGTACAACAAATACAAACTAATTTTTCACACAGTTACACAGGTACTGGGCTCTGTCAAGAATGCTAAATGAGAAAACAGTAACGCAAAGTAGAAATAGAAAACAAGCCTTTTTTTTTAGCATACTGGAGATCTGAATATCTAATTTGCCAGTAATTATATTCTTGATGATTCACCTCAAGAGTGAACATTATTGTTCATTTTGTCAAACAACTATTTGCCAAAAGTGCATTTTCACTGAATAAAGGTGAATAATCATGTGAAAGTATTTGAACACTGTAAAGACTTAGAAGCAAAACTCTGCTTGAAAAATAGAAAAAAAGAGAATAAATGCTTCTATTATTTCACCACATACAATGGTATGGTGTGAAACCCTTCAGACACATTACAATTAAACATAAATAATCCACGGCTATTAAAATGATCACACGGTTGCATCAAGACTACCATTGTACTAGGCAAGCTCACAACAATAAAGAGTCAATTAAAAATGACCCTGACCAATCCACAGCATTACAACTGTGCCACCAAAGCTGCCAGCTGGCCCTGCTGTCAGTCCCGATAAAACAATTGCTTAAATGTTAACTGGCACATACCAAATGTGACCTCTCAGCAAAAACCATAATCTGCTGTACCTGAAATGTGTTCATCATCAATCATACAACAACCTTGTGATAACATTGTGCATGTGATGACTCTGTTACACTGGCATTCTGTGGTTTTGTGACTCAGTATAGCTTCAGTTCTCTATGGGACACTATTAGTGCCTTATTCATCAACCTTTCTTATCTTCCGTAAAGGTATGTCCCGTCATGTTGCTGAAAAAATGTAGCTCTCACTAAGCAGCAGGTGTCCAGCCCCTGCCTTAGAGCCCACACCCTCCATCTGCTGTGACAAATCTGCTTAATAAATTTCATCCAGTTCCAGGGGCAGTACTGAATCAGCATAAATCACATCAGTGTTTTCCAAGCACTTGCCTTAAGTTTCCTCTAACTAATGAGCCAGTCAGGTGTGTGGACCGGCTGATTGTAAAAGGAAGCTAAGCGGCATCCGATAACACACGCAGAGCGCTGATTTAGAGGCTTCTTAGTTCTCAAATGAGCAGAGGAGCAATCAATTAGCAGCTAAGGAAACTATCACATTTCACTTATTAGCCATGGAAGTCAGGGGAGAGGTTCAGCCTACAAGCCCATTATCGAGTCTGGCATTATGGCTTATTGTGTCTCATTATGTTGTGCGCTGTCTAGTTGTTATGCAATGGTGACCAAACAAGTTTCCCATTTGGCGATTAATAAAACTATCCATCTATCTGACTGCTATTGTTAGATAAGACCCCTCGGGTGGACCCATACTCACACTATGGATGTGTACAGGCTTCAATTGGACATTCGTACACAAACACCTTCCATGTGTGCACAACATAAAACGCGATAGCAACTCTGGACAGCTGCAACAGCAACATGTTTGACTGCAACAGTGAAAAGTGAAAAACTTTACAAGGATAGTGTCGATGATGTTGAAATAAACATTACATAACTTCAATTTAAGCAGTGAAAAGCTAGTTGACCTTCTGGCACATGTACAGACGATGCGCTGCCATCACAGACAGCTTCTGTATCAGATGCCATAGCAGACTGACAGATGAATAAAGTATGAATTAACCTTTAGGGGGCATTACAGCCAGGAGTGGGGTGCTCTCTCCAAAACAGCTTATTTCATTAAACTGTGTCACGTTCATGAACATGTGCGTTATGGGTGGATTACTTCGTAACATGAACATAATTGTAAAATCCTGCCTGTGAGTATTACAAACTTTGAAGATGACTGCTTTGGCTCTTTGGATTATTCTCTGTGAACAATCTGCAGTCAACTAAACAATGAAGATGGAACGACAATATTTAATCGTCCAAATAAATACCCATGTGAAATTAACCATCATCATCTAAAAACACAAAAGAAGACAGTAGTGGACTTTTATGTACGATTATGACTGTTTCTATTCCCAGCGCCTAAAAGATCTGCTCAGTACCAGATGCCGGTAAAATGTTACTGTCACTGGGGGATAAATCAATAAAGACCACCCAACCTAGCTGCTAAGCCACCTTATTATCTGAACACAAAATGTCACTGAGAAAAGAAAAAAAAAACTGACAGGGAGACAACATTATGACTTTACCGGCAATGGACAAGTGAACCTAAAAGCTCATTTTGTGTGTGTGTGTCAGTGGAGGGAGTCTGGATTAAACTGTTTTGACAGGCAGGTCTCTACCACCCAGACAGCTGCCCTCTAACACAGTGCTGCAGTGGTTTATCCCCTCCCTTGTGAAATCACCTCAATACACAGCACAGTGTTACCCAGCAGTACATGCACATAACAAATTTACGACAGACTGGGTGTGAGTGATAACAACAAGAGTCAAATCATTACAGCAGTAATATGTCAAAGTAGATGAGCAGCTAATAATGATGTTCTTTTATTATTAATATTTTGGTTGTTTTTTTATTAATCTATTTAATCTGCAAAATAAGCCCAATGTGACATTTTTATTGCTTGTTTTGTTTAAGCAATGTATTTTAATCAAACAGAACAAACGTATGTCGATTATTAGTTGATATCTAATAAAAAATTTAAAGACTATTTGTGTTAACGTGTCAAAATGCTCACTTCAGCTGTTAAAATGTCATTTTACTGACTTCGATTCATGTTATTCATATTTATTCACATGGTTGTATTTTAGTGAACCAATCAATACAGAATGCATATCAAGGCAACTTGTACCAACAAAAACAAGCAACACAACAAACCTCATACCCAAGCAAACAAGTCTTGAGCAGCAAAAGTAGTTTAAAACCTGAGGCCAACAAGGCAAACAAGGACTGGGTCAGAGACCTCAGATACGCTCTGACTGTAAACAGTGAAAGAGGAGATACTACGGATGCACTAAAAAGCTAAACTGGGTATTGGATAATGGGACCAGTCTGCATGAGGCGACCTGTCCACATCAATTCTATGTCTGTAACACGTGCTACGTCTAATTGTTTTCAGGGTGGGTCAGGAGGAGTGACATGACACAGCGGTTTTTGTACTGGGGGCCCACGTCATAAAGTCCAGGTAATAAATAACAGGAAAACAATGTTTAAGTCAAGGCGGATGTCTTCACTGTCGTCAAGAAGGCAATGGTATACAGTATATTAATTCAACCACTGGATAGGATCAATATTGAGAGTCGGCCAATATGCAAATTCCAGGTATCAGTATCGGAACTGAAAATGTCAGATTGGTGCACCCCTAGTAGCTACACCCCTTAGATGCATTGTGATGCAGATGTGCCTAATTGATTAAATTCACAAATGTCAAAAATCAATTTTCTAAATGTTCAATGTTGACAGAACGCAAAAGGTGGTGCGGCACCCTGACCGTATGGCGTGAACATAACAAAGAGAAGATTGCTGAGCAAAAAATGCACCCTGTGTTATGCTGAGTTATGCATGCCTGCCAACACTTGCTAACACTAGCAGCCTCTCTGTTCGAATTACAAACTCTATTGCAGCCTTTATTGCAAAGGATTTGCGTCTGTATTTTGCGTCTGTCGCTGAGGACAAAGGCTTTCATGCTCTGTTACACACCATGGAGGTGAGCTACAATGCTATCTTATGTGATGCATGGACATTGCTACATAATCTAATGTTATGTCACCTTAAGTGCACATTTTACATTTACCAAAGCGACTTACAAATGAGGTACAAAGAATATGAATATTGGGAGTGAGGCCACTGACCGCGCAGAGTTCGGTAGCTCATTCCACCTTTGTGGGACCACTGAGCTGAAGAGCTTTGCTTGGGATATTTTGTTGGTAATGGGACAAGAGTCAGAGCTTTGAACCTGATGTGGGCAGCTACAGGAAAGCTGGATCTGAATCATGTGGCCCATCCACATGATTGTACACGCTGGTAACCCCGTCAACAGGGCACTGCAGGACAGGATGACCAACACCTGCACTGCATTTTATGATCGATGAGCAAAGACAACTGTTTTGTTTGTCTGAAAGATTCAATTGCTCATTGCATGTAACAGTAGGGTGTTGATAAGAAGTTTATTCATTTTTACATGAGTCATTTAGAAAATGCTAAACTATTAATTTACTATATGTATACTGCTAGTAGAGCCTGCTACAGGCACATTTTCTTTTCCAACGCTGGCATGTTAATACCTCCAATTTGTCCACATCTCTTCCATTTGTGTTATTAATAAAAGTACTTGACGAAATGTATTATGGATGGAAGGATCATTATAAATATTTGCTTTGAAAGTAACTCTCACAGTGTGAAAAAAAAATCCTGTATGGAAAAAGAAGATGCATCAAGATAATCATTTTAGCAACAAAATCCAAAAATCTAATTTATGCTTTTCTCATTTTGCATTTGGAAATTAGTTCAGCCGAATCTTCTGGCCCCTCACTAACTGTGATGACATGAGCAAGGTTCTGGTAATAAGTTAATTTGAAAATGGCTGTTAGTGACATTCTCTGCAGTAGATCAACACATTAAATGAAAAAGAACCAAAAACAGCTTCTTACCATTGCCTGACATCTCCTATGCTGTGGATGTGTCTCAGTGATATACAGTGAGCAGTGTTAGACTGCTGACTTATAGTGACACTGTCAGTACATACACACCTAAGCACCACCCTTGTTTGCAAAGGTAACGTGGACAGGTAACAGGACACAGAGAAGGCAAAGGTCTGTATCCTGTTAACACAGTTTTTGACGGTGCAATGAGTTAATGTTTGCTACTTATAGCTCCTTCATTACAAACCATCCATTTCTGATATATAAGAATTTTCATTAGATATTTTTTATGATTTTTATCGTAGTTCCAGGTAGTCTATCAGGACCTGGACGGCTTGCCATAATTGATGAAACCATGAATTCTGCACTTTACCAGAAAATCCTTAAGGAGAATGTCTGGCTATCAGTTTGTGACATCATCTTGGGCTATGCAGCAAGACAATGATCTGAAACACATGAGCTACACCACTTTGAATAGTTGCCTAGTCAAAGTCTGGTCTTAAATTCGATTGCGATGCGGTGGCATGACCTTGAATGGACCATTTATGTTCAAAAACCTGTGGCTGAATTAAAACAATTCTGTTGTTGCCACCAAGGGTGGCATAACCAGTAATTATAGGGGCAAATACTTTTTCACATAGGGGCAGACAGGTTTGAGCAGCTTTTTTCAAATGAAATCGTCATTTAAAAACAGCATTTTGTATTTGTTCAGTTTCTCTTTGGGTAATATTAATTTTTTTTATTCTGTTTCACTGCTCTCACTGTACAGCACTTACATGTTACTGGGCTCTGCAAATATGCTTGAACATGAACTTTTTCGATCAAACATTCCTGAAAGCAGGCTAACACAAATAAAAAATCAAAAATAGCTACACAAGTGGACTTTTCATTTACAGTATAACATGTATCACTCACTTATAAAGACCTGTATGTAATTATGAAGTAGAAATACCAAATGGTTCAGTTCATGTGGCCTAACCAGTTCATTTTGACAGTCAATTTTAATGAAGCGAACGTCTTCTAAAGGTCAATTCTGGTTTACACAGATATGCAACTGTCAGTTCACACCCATGAAGTGCATAAGTTAACTTTCAATTCCGTTTCCAAACTGGAACAACCGAACATATGAGTTTCTGTGGCTGTGTCTCTTACTGTACACTGTAGCAACAAGCTAGCCTGCAACGTGCATTAAAACAACACAACATTTAGGGATATTAAAGTAAATTCGCTCCTCGGGTCTGGTTCTGGGGTGTTTCCGCTGGACGTTAACCTTTGGGTTATGGCTTGGATACAGGGGAGGTACCGAGTAGTTATGTGCACACAGGCGACAATTAGCCAGAAAACTGCTCCGTGTAGGAAGTTAAATGAATAAATCCTGCGATTTTACCTGCGCCACAGACACCGCAGTCCACCCACTCTACTACCAGCTGGTTAAATCTGAGCACCAAGTTCAGTCAAGGGCTGTCAACTTTACCTCCTGCACGGACTGGCTAGGAGCCGCGCTGCAGAGCGATTTGAACATTTCTCCCCTGAACGGACACAAACACCCTCCTCAGCGAGCGAGGGCGACACGGAAAATCGCTACAATGTACATGACACTCAGAAAATGTTCACTGGACTCACCAGCAACACCAATATGAACATTTTCGCCTCCCTCATCCGACTCCCGTAGCGGTTCCAAGAAGCCATGATGCCGTTGCCACGTCTGGATACGCAGGCGCAATCGATTTTCCACTGATTCCTGGGCGCCGCGCAAGGCTTCATGGGAAATGTAGTTTGGAGGAAAAGTAGTATTACACCTGTCCGACCAAACACACTTTTCCTTCTACGTTATCAAGGTGACAACGAGGGTGAGTACTAGTCTATATTTTGTTTTTATCAGCTTAGTGCAGCTATATTACAAAACAATTAATTACACCAGAGGGTAATTAGTAAATTAACTTGTGACTGAATGGCTCTTAATTAGCTTTTTATCAATTGGAGTTCGGTTCAACTAGAAAATGTGGTTTGATTATAACTGTGAAAAGTGCTCCAGCATGTGATTAATGCGGAGCAGGGACCAACTGGCCTGTAGAAAGTAAATGGACAGAACAGGTTTGATGTTGTATCGAAATAAAGACAAAAAGGAAAAAAATCTCTTTAGCCTTTAGCTTTCGGCGCAAAGTCCATTAGGTTTGGCTGTAAAAAGGAAACTCGCATACATATGTGGCTTTCTGAATGAAAGTTAGTTGCTTTCTCAACACAATCTCTATTAGGCCCACACCTGTTGAACCCTCATCATCCTCCTCTTTGGTAGAGCACAAACCACTGCAGCCTGTCGGGTCACAGTTTGAGTTTCACTGTTTACTTGGACAAAACACTTATACCCAGTGGATTTGTATTGCCGGGTTACCCCGCACACAGACATGCAGCAGGTAGGCTGAGCTGTGGAGTCCCAGACAACAACATGCAGGAAGAACCCTTCCCAGAAAGCCTTCTGTATCTCTCGGGTGCTTGCTGTGATTCACTACCGGGGGCTGCCTGCTTACGCTCCGGACGACCGCGCTTTTGCGACACTCTTCCAGTTCTCCTGGGGTGTCCATGCGTACTTCCTCCCTATTGCGCTTATAAATCGGCCCCATCTTTTCCTCCCCCCACCACTCTTCTCCTCCCACCGTCACCCCTCAAGCCGGTGGTATCGCCCGACACTGAAGGAGAGAGGGAGAGCATTTATCGGCAGCAGGTCGTTCGGAGAGGGACGCACGCAACGGCCGAGGACACAACAGTAGACGCCGTCTTTATTCTGTCTCCACTGGCCAGAGTGCTAGTCTTATTCTCTCCATATATTTTCTTGGCATTGTCTTCAACTTGGGGAATACAAACATCATCGAAGGTAAAAGGAAAATGACTTCTCCTTCTCTTTTATTTGTCGAAAAGCCTAAAACGATTGGTAGAAAACCACTTTTTATATGTGTGTGGATCAGTTTTCAGCTCATGCGCCGCTTTATATTTGTCTTCGGGCTCGAATTGGATGTAGTTCGACTTTGATTTGAAGTCTCTGGTTTTATACTGCAGACAAAATCAACACAATACCCCGCTTTAGATGGAGCAACCTGCTTAGGTAAAATCAAACACAACGCTCCATCACCTCATGTGTGGGGTGCGATTTTCTCGGGGTCGTGTTTTCAGAGATGAGTTGGAACAATATGGTGTTTTTACTCTAAATGCCCAACACTTTTTCTCGCTTTTGCCTACTTTGGTTTTGTGTGAGATTATGTGTCCGTTGATATAGCATGTGTTACTCGGAGCGGTTAGCAGATCCTTTATGCCACCCCAGTTTGACTTTCCACTCACGTTTCATCCCAGGATCAGAGGAGCGTTTGTGGGCTGCCGGAGCTGCCTGTGCCTCCGCGTTAGCGCTGTCTCAAACTTAGTTTGTGCTGCTCGCTGCCCTGCAGTCCCGAAACTGACGACATATGAACTTCAAGAATAATCTTAAGGGAAAACATGATTCATATGATGTTGATTTGTATGTGTCTAACCTGTGCGTTTCAATTGAATTTCCTTATATCGTCTGTATTTAAACGTTGTTGGCTAATTGGATAATTTTAAGCACAAACCTGTGATTTTAAATTCACCATTGTTGACCCTAATGATCTAATCGCTTATCGGATCCACTTTTACGCGCAGAATGCGCAGCCTTTGTGCACATCTTCAGCGTTTGAGGGTACAATCTTTTATTTTCTCCAAATCTCACCAACCATATGTGCGACTAATTCTGCATGTAAACACTCAAAATCAGAAGTGAAATTCTTTATTCAGGAGCCTGTCACTAGGATGGATTGCTTTTCCCTATCTCCACTATACATACAGTCACAGATCGGTTTTATTTAAAATTATAAAGAAGGATAAGTGTCTAGCTGGAAGTTTGCAGCCTGACAAACAATACAGTGCAATAAAATCGGACATTTCCTTATTGCACTTAATGAAGTTTATTATTCTGTAAAGCGTTGTTGGAGCCGGAGGCAGGGTTTTGCTACTGCAGAGCAACAGAGGGCAGTGTTGAGAAGCGCTGTGCAGCTGTGATATCACCTTTCCAGGTGAAGCTGAACCCTGCTGTGCGCTCCACAAAGAACACATTGCAGACTATGAGGACAAGTATTTAGCACACATCCAGCCGTGCACAGATTAAAACATCGATGTAGGTACATAATTTTACTGGATTGATGCTTTTATGTTTTTCCTCCTCCTTTTCTTGCTTCAGGTGATTAAATGTCGAACACTTTTGAACAAGCTTTTATCTGCAGACAGGTTACCAGAAACAGCCTTCAGAGACATTTAGTCCATAGCTGTAATTTTTCAAGCCTTAAAATACTTGACTGAATTCATCAAACAAGTTATTCACTTGAAAGCTATTTTCCATCACCAGCAGCCACCACCTCTGGGGCTTTTAGAAGCTTTTTTAGCACTGTGCTCTTTTTAATCTGTACTATTTTATTGAGCCTCAGCTGTTCAGGGTCTTCAACAGCATCGATGAAGCACACTGTATTATTCATTAACACTCAAATGGCTCTCAAATGTAACTGAGCATGGTTGGTTGAGCTTTTGGAAACTTGTCTGGCAAAACGAGTTTGTATTGCAGTTCTTTTTTCCCCCTGTCAATAGACTTAACAATTGCAAGCAACTGTATTCTGAAATCTTGTTTCACTAACTCCTGTTTTAATCTAAACAACTTAATGTTCACAGTCCGGAATTTAAAACAGTGGGCGACGCATCTCCTCTTTTTACTTTGTTCATTCATCAGCAGATGTAAAAGTCTCATATCGCCCCCATGTTTTGATCGATATTCATATATTCTCATAGGTTTTGTCAGGCCCACATGCTTGTCTTATGGATGATTAACGCTTTTGTTATTTGAAGAGCTGTTTTAGTATCCTGGGTCAGTCCTTTCAAATGGAAAACAGGTTTTCATCTTTGATGAACTTATGAGGGCTCTTGACAGTTCCTGGTGCGGGGGACCAGACCAGCAAAAGAGGTCCGGAACAAAACACAAACTGGATGGAGCCACCCCGCTCTACGCCAGCTCCTCTTAAGACCATCTCTAGGTCCACTTTCTCCCTCCTCCTCTTTCTCCCCTTGACGTCCTTGTAGTTACAGTTTGTTAAAGTGTTTTTGATTATGGGATCCATATCTTTGTGGCATCTGATGTCGACATGATGAATAATTCATTTTCATCGCCAAATATGATGTGGAGCAGTTGAGCCGACAGCCTCTTCATCAAACTTTTATTGATGCATCTTTAAAGTGTGCCATGTGAATCATACTTGTCGTTGGGCATCATTTGAGAGGGGACAAACGGATATGAAAGTTTAATGTCTGGAGAACTTGATCTGTCCTGTTCTCCTCCCAGTATAACCTCTAAGCAAGAAAAAAGATGCTACATTCGTTACGATCTGACGTGAGTCTGTGTGTGTTGATATGTGTCTGTCTGAAGAGATAACAGACAGATAGAGATAACAAGTATGATTGAATCTGGACAGAGGTCAAACTTTTACCCTTCACATATCTATAAAGCTAGAAAATAAGTTTGAAGGAAAAATAATCGGAAGGAAAAATAACTGTATTCCCAGTGCCGACTGTTTTGTCATTTCAAGGTTCAGCTTTCACCAACCAAAACCAAGGTAGAAAGTAATCACTTTTACAGCAGCTGTTCGACTTCTCATGCAGGTCAAACAACTACTCCAGGACATGTGTCACTGCTCACAAGAATCCGACATTTATATATTTATGCGCTGTAACCTCTAGCTCCATTTTTTTTAATCCTGAATTGAGAGCAGCTGGAACAAAGATGCATTTCCACACTTTAAAATCCAGGAATGATGCTCGGAGAAGTGCTGTGAGGCAGTGAGTGGCTAGCTGAGACGTGCCGCGCTGCCTGTTGATCTTTATTTTGTTTCTTTCTGAAAAGCCAGAGCATGGTATGTGAAAGCGAAGCAGAGATCTTAGACTTTAAAAGTGGCCTTCTTGAGCAGGATTCACATGGTAATTAGGTCAAGGCACACTGAGGAAAAACCAAAGCTGTCTGCATGCAGACAGAAGACAAAATATACCGCATTTCTGTTAAGATTCATCAAGGAGAGAGAAGAGACAGACATGCTTTCTTAAACTACCTCTGTTTATTCTGAACAATGCTGCCACATTGGAGTGTTACTTAGTTGCTCTCTGTTATGTAAATATTGCCAGATTTGAAATCACAGCTTCAGGCACTGTGACTTGTGATGACAGACCTCGTCTCAATATATTTACTGTGGTCTTTCTACCAAAAATACAATTCAGTGCTGCCATGTCACCTGAATTTGATTATGTTGTCCCACAGTGCTGACATATTTGTTGCCAATTCTATTCATGTACTCTTCGAAGCCTGATTGAGGTCCTGCACCCGAGTACACCTTGTTTTATTTGAAATGAAATAATTCCACAGCTATTTGATGGCAAATGTTGGCAGATGTTTTTGTATGTTAATGTGATCCAGTCTTGTTCTCAGTAACCAGCTATATCTTGAAAAATATGCTTTGCTTCACTTTAATGGCACTCTGATAAGATGAGTTGCTTTTGACTGTAATTCAGTCTTTACTCATGACAGAGTAGGTAGGATGTACATGTAATAACCAGGCAGTTTGAGCCATCAGTATAAGGAGGCCAGCAGTCTGTGTGGTGCAGTCTGAGCCAGTGGGTTGAAATGAATAATTTCATAATGTCTGTCTGGGTCCCCTCCGCCTCCCAGGATCTCATTGTTTCTGAATGCACAGTGCACTTAGTGTGGCCTTCACTTGCAGCGCTTGTCTGTCTGTAACCTGGCCCCTCTCTGCATCAACACACAACCTTTCTGTCTGTGAAATCGAATACGGCTGCGCCGTCTCTTCACTGTGTCTGCAACCCTTCTAATTAATGCTTGATGCGACCCAACAGTCTCAATTTGTCTCTGGAACATTATCATCACTGTTTTCCCTCCCTTTTGCTGTGTTTCTATTATTGCACCATTGCAAGGAGGGAGAATAACGTTGAAAAGGGCAAGCCATCTGTCAAGTAGACAAATAAACAGCAGAGAAAGCACATACATACAGTAAGTTATATTTATAGTGCCTAATGAACTAAAACGTTTTTTTTTTTTTCATCATGCAATTGGATCAGTTTATCATTTAGGCTATTTATTATGCAACATTGTCAACATTTGTCCTTTCCAGCTTCTTAAATGTGAGGTTTGATGCTTTTCTCTCTTTCATATAATTGTAAATTGATTATCTTAGGTTTTAAGATTTTACAGATTGAAAGATGAATCGATTAATAAATTACTTACAGTGTCGGGCCATTCAGTTTTCCTTCTTTTGATACAGTCTCATTGTTATCCCTCTTGGTATGAGATGAGGTGTGTGCAAGTGCATGTGCGCATGCGTGCATGTCTGAGCAATTTGATTTTTCTCTTTGTATGCGGACGTGAAGGCATGTGCCTTTTCTCTCCCATCCCTCCTCTGTTCAGCCCCGGCAAGGTCTGAGCAGAGTGAGAATAAAAGGGGCGCAAGAGGAGGAGAAAGTGCTCCCACAGTTGATTTGGCTGTTGTGGGGGGAGGAACACTATTCCCATTGATGCTCTGGACGCATGGCTGAAACCCCCAGAACCTTTAGGAAGGGAGCTTATTCAAGGCTTGATGTGACCCAGAGGACTGGGTTAGAAGATGGGTGTTGAGCCTATTGTGGGGACGGTGGGAACATTGTCCCCGCTCTGCTGCTTTAATACCACTCTAAACCACCGGCTCTGTGAGCTGGATGGGCTCTCAGGTTGTCTGCTTTAGCTTTACAAGACATTGGTGAGTTCTCATGTTGGAGGTCTCAAGAATTTTCAGTCTTCAAGGAGAAACATTCCCATGGGCTCCCATTAGAGAATCTACTGTAATTCTTAATTTACAAAACTATACATGGTTGAGGTGAGCATTTATTGATAGACAGCTATTATCTAATCCTGTTATGACACATGACAGCCTCTTGGAATTATCATAAATCATTTGCTTTTTGGCCTTGAAGACTGTATGATACTTTAGAAAAAAAGAAGTAATAGTTTAGTTCATGATTAAGTCTCAACTTAAAGGGGCAAAAAAAAATTTCATACGCCAGTCTTTGAAGTGTGTTCAAAGACTGGTGTTAGTTGTAAAGTGACAGTTCCTTTGTACAGCGGCACTGCAGCATCATAAGCTGCATTCAGACATACACTGGAGCCCTGAACATATCTAGACATTACCCAAGTGAGCCACATGTGAGAATGGAAATGTCTTGGTCAGACGGTCCGAGGTTACTCAGAGTTTATACTGCGAGCCTCCTTCTGTACAAAGTCCAAGTAGTCTTAGGTGTCACTGAGTTTTCCTGCACACATATGGCCACGCCCCTCTCTGAAATAAAGCCACCAATGATTCAGAGTTTAAGCAGATGTGTAACGTTGTTTCTAGAGGATGTGTGAAATTTGTTGTGTCTGTTTTGGTTTAGAGATGGTAATGATAGCAACTAAACGTAAGCTGCACTACACTCCATCTGGTATGTGGCTGCAGTGGGGTTTTCTGTGACCGCTCCACAGTTTGCTTGAAATGAGAACTTTTGATGGGCCAATTGATTTTTCAAAGAATTTCTAGCTAGAGCTCGGAGATGCAGGCTGCCCAAAAATAAAAAAAAAACAACTAAAAGGCCAGAAACATGAAAAGGACTAGAGCAGCTAAAACAAAACACGCCTGGTCCCATTTAACCTTAATTTCTTAGAACATGTGTAGAATATTCATTATTGCAGCTTTAATTATAGAGCTGGCTCACAGGGGTTATTATGCTAGACTGGCACTGTGTATGCGTATTTGTTTGAGTATTTGATATCTTCTAAAATCACTAATAGTCAATAGTTTAAACTGTAATACAGTATATGGTATATTTCTTCATTTTGTGACATGATGATAAGAATGCTGGCTCCAACATCTCCCATAGCTGTTTCACTAAGTTGAGATCTATTTCTTTAAGTTGATAGTATAGACATGATGCACATAGTTTCCATAACATGAAATACTGCCCTTATGATCTCTGTGGAAGCAGCTTTATTTGTGCTTTATTGTTTCTCCACCACTTAATAGAGTTTTTAAAATCAGATTGGTAACGTTCATATAGAACTTCAAGTGTTTGGATTCATGGCACACGTTCAAACTTCACACCAGTAAATGGCATATCGCTGCCATACTCGCTACATACTGTATATGCTACTGAAATGCAAGTGATAACTTCCACAAAAGCTACTGTGTAAAGTGCCCAAGCGCCTTCAGCAAACCCTTATTTTACTTTGAATCTTCAGCATTCCTCTCAGGGATCTCTTAGTTTCAGGTATTTTACTTTGAAAAGCCCCATTGTGCACTGCTTAAGAAACCCTCCAAATGGAATAAGGCTCATTTTTACCCTGGCATACCCTTTAAAACGGTTATATCTCTTCTAAATGGAGTCACGGGGTGGGAGCTAAACTCTTTCTTGGGTCTGTGCTCAGTGAACTAATAGGTTTGCAGTAAGCCCTCCAAACAAAAGTTGGATTAGGACACACTGATACTTCTGGGGTATTTATCTATGTATTTACAGGAAAAAGAGAGACTTTATAATATGATCTCAACTTGTTGTGATGCCATCTCAACAACTCTAGCTGCTTTGGTGTCTATTACTGTAGCTAAAGCAGAGCAGTGTTCTTAATGTGTTTTATTAGCATTGTTTTTTTTTCCCAATATCAGACTTTGATTAACAGCCTCTGATACGTTGCGTAACTCATTAGAAAACTGAGCATACGCATCGCTGCTGGTCAGCAGTCTGGTGTTTGTGAAAGGGACTTTTTGTATGTTTACATATCAATGTGTTTGTGTCCGTGTGTGCATATGTGTGTCTTTTTTTCTATTTGCGCTAACAGCCAGAAAATCAGCAGTTAGCAAAAGCAGGCAGCTGGTCTGCACTTTCACTGTTACCCACAACCCTCCATCCCCTTAACACATGTAATTGGACAACCACATGTCAAGCTGTGTTTTGCAATATGAGTCTAATGATTTTGCAACACTAAATATGATGAGAGCAGTTGCTCCTTTGTCAGATTTTTGGCTGGCTCAGTTCACTGGAGAATAGAGCACAACTGGTTCTTTTGGACTCCTGGATTTATTTGTCCTTAGACCCTGTTTTGCTCAATCCCCTCACAGTTCATCATTCAACAATTTTATATTAATGCTGAACCTTAAGCTGTTGACTTAAGCTGTTGTCGTGATCAATGTTTGCCTCACTTATATACATAACAAAGGCGGTACGTGTTTGTCTGTCTCAATGTTATGATTATTTTATGACCAGTTAAAGATTATGAAATTCTTTGCTCAGTTGTTTGATATATTGTTAAACGCCTGGTTATGTTATTGATGGTTGCACTGTAGCTCTGCTCAATTTAATCATATGCAAGTTATGTATTTCTTAAATCAAGTGACTCATATTGATTGTCATTTCATTAATTTTCTTTGCTTTTCAATAATATTTTAGTGATCAGAAGTACCAGAACTATTGAGCAAATATTACTGGATATTTTAAACCTATGTTTATTTTTATTCATTTCTTCTTGGCACAAGACTGTGTCTGTCATCCCAGTAAGATGTCACCTTACATGCATCACAAATAGCCCTTGAAGTATTAGTTGTTGGGGAAGAAAACATGGTGAGGTTCAATGACAGGTGGGAGCTGCAGCTGGAAAATGAAATGCACAGTAGTACAGATACTATAGACAGACACTGTTGGTGCTGTCTTTAGAATTTCTGGTGGTTTTATAAATATTATGATGATCATCTTTTTTTCTATAACAAAAAATACATATACATGTGTTTCAGATTTCTGTCCCCTCAGGAATCTGAAACATCTTGTTATCTGATGCTCACTGCCTGATATGCACCTATATTTGTTCTATGTCTACAATCTGAACCGTGCTATCATTTTCATACTGTAATATGATCTTTCATGTCATTCATATTATGTTTTTTCATTCTTCACAATCTGGTGAATTCAGGTGAATTTTCTCTAGAAAATCATCAATGAGATTGTGCATGTGTAACTCTCATCATGGTTCTGAATAGAGGAACTAGTGACAAAGGGATACAATAATAGACACCACATGTTCTTACATGTAGCAGCCATAGGGCTTTTTGACATCAGGAGAGATAATTCTGTTGCATCTTTTGACCTTTATGTTTTGGGTTTTGTCAGAAATCCCTTGGTCCTAAGCCAACAGTCAGGCTGCAGTTTCTCTCCACCAATGTGCCTGACTTATGTGTATGTGGTGTATGTATTCTAGGGTTGTAGGGAGATTGTAAGTGAAACCTCAATCAAGATCTTTTTAGTTCACTGCACTGAACAAGGAAAACCTGTATATGACTACTTCTCTGAAATGAACACAATACTAAATACTTTGAGTGTAAAGTGTAAAAGGTCCCCTATTATGCAAATCGTTTATACGTTTATATGGCTCTTGGATGTATCTAGACATACACCAGGTGGGTTAGCAGTGGACCAGCTTTTTTTTTTTTTTATAACTGTAGGGATGGTGGTTGGGTAGAATCCAGCCCCAGAACAGTTCAGTCTGAATATTTTCCCTCACTGACGTAATCTTGGGGGGGGCGTCATAGTTGCTGTTGCCAATCACCATCCACCACTGCCTCTGCTGAATGCTTGTTGTTGGGTTCTTTCTTGTGCGAGCCAGGCAGAATCAGCTATATGTGTGTGTACACATCAAACTGACGATCTGTTCATGGCTGCTTGATTAACTTCAAGACTGGAGCTCAAAGATTGACTGATTCTGACTGTGACATAAACCTAGGTCTAGTTAAATGTTTGACGCTAGAAGTGTTACTGTTATAAAGAGTTTTGTCTTGTTTTCACTGAGTTAGCTGGGACCTCACAGAAGTGGACAAACTAGCTTGCGTGTGTGGTGTGCGCGCGCACATCTGAGTGATGATTGGTTTGTGGAAGCAGGACAAATTGTCAGCTAGATGCAACAGCAGAACTATCTAGGGTTTATGAAAGATATGGTGTGAAACCTTTACAGCTATACTTATGTTTATGTTATGTTTATTAGCCTGGATTTTGTTCAAATCGCATGGTTATGTAACCTTGTTATATTGGAACAGCTGCTCAGTGGCAACTCAGCTGTCTGTTGTCCGTTATCCTGCTGCTGTGTTTGTGATCCAGGTGTTGAAGCTGGTATGTGTTGGCTGCTAAATGACAAGAGTGAGGCTGATACAACATCCATACAGTTTTTGGTGTTGTTTAATACTCTTAAATCCCCATTTGGCTGCAGTGGCAAGGAGTGAAAAAAAGTCAACAAAGGGGAGCAAAAAGTATGATGCACATAAGTTTTCCCTCACAAGCTTCATCTGTAAACACATTTTTTGTGCCCCACTACCTCTACAGCACCACTGAGTTTGGTTTGTGGTTGGCTTTGGTTACTATGACGATAGAAGTGGCTCTCGGCGGGGGCAGGAGGGTCTGTTTCAGACTGAGGCAGACAGAGAAATAGAGGAGTGTGACAGTGATTAATACCCTGGCAGAAGCAGTCGCCTCTGAGAGCCCTGCCGTCACCATCAGAGCGTTAAGGAGCATACTGGCCCACAACGAACACCGTCTGACTAGCACAAGAATGAGAAGTTTAATCACAATTATGTGAATTATTTATAACACAAAAATCTATTACTTTTCGACTTGGTGGATAAAGCTGGAGTAAATTGAAATGTCGGATTAAGCCAAGAAGGAAATGAGATTCACCTGTGTGTCTTCTAAAATCAATCCTCATGATTAACGGCAAAACATAATGTCTCAGCGTTCTTGTCTACCGCCTACCTCTGATTTTGCAACATGAAACAAGTTGAGGTGGTCTTTCCCAAGGTGGTGTAGGGAAAGGGGGCTAGTAGTCTTTTAGACCTTTGAGAGACACATGACACACTGATTTCCGTGCAGCATGTTAACAAGGAAGCAGAGTGATGGAAGACTTGAGGCAAAATGTCTGCATGAAAGAGATAAGCAGCCAGCCGTGCTTTCTCCTTCCATTCCTCCCTCTTCAAAAGAAAAACTCCACAAAAAGTCTGGATCTATGACCAGCAGGGTTTGGGTGATAGAAAGCACACACTACGCTTTGTGGACATCACCGATTGCATTATTTGGATAGTCTACACTGGCACATACAACCATACACACACGGACACCTTTTTCTCTCTTCATACTGGACACACTACAGAAACAACTTCAAAGCTTTTCCATGGTACCTGTTCCTCTTTCATGCCCCCACCTGGATGTCAAGGTCCATTAGAGCTCCTTTAAAAGATCTTGCTCCCTGCATGAGTTTTGCACTTCACTGCACTGTCCCTCCCCTGCTCCTTTACTGCACCTCTTCCATGTAACACTGCAGCTGAAAGGAGCCTCTGTTCGGTTGCTATAGTAGATAATGTGTATGTGAGCACCATGTACTGCATTTAAAGCTTGCCTTCAGAGCAAAAAAAGCATCTTCTTCTTCCTCTTCAGTGACCACTACACCTGGCATCCCTGCCCGCCGCCTTCAAACACTCTTTGCTCTCTGTGACTTGACCCTCTGGCCCCGCCATCTTATGCCGACAGCTGTGTAACGGAGCTCAGATCACACAAAATATGTGATGGCAGTGTAAGATTCAGAAAAGACGTGAAGAATGAACTCCTGACACACATTCTTTTGTGCATTCATTCATCTAGAGGAGGTAACATTACCATGTCATTTTTCCACACCTGCCTGGCTTCTTCAACAGACCTCAGTGGAATAGATGCGTGGGCCTGTTTTTATATTTCTGTTTACAAAAGGCCACAGGTAGTTTTAACAGGAAGGAAGTGGAGCATTGTCGAGCAATGTGTAAATCAGCTGCTGGATGCTTGATAGCAGAGTAAATGTCTGCCCCCACTCACAGCAGATTGCTCTTGCTAGTGTTGGCCAGCAGCCCCATTCATCACCTTCCACGATAGCGGCTAAGTCAAGCTCTTTTATAAACTGTGTCTGAGGCTCTAACAGAGGTCCTGAACCAACAGCGTGTCACAAAATCAACAAGCATAGTGTATGTTGGAAAAACGAACTAAATGTTATTAATTCAAAATACTTTGTAAAATATAAAATTTATGGCTGTTCATGTGTGGATGTTTTATATGTAGGCGTTAAGTCTTCATTCTGTGAAAGGAGACTTTTCATGTCTTTTCACGTGAGGAATAGAAACGTAGTTGAGTTGAAGGATTACTTGTTATCATTCAGCTTAGAATGAACATCAACCTTGTGTGTGGGTTTTTTTTTTTTGTGAAAAGCTCTGGAAGATAACAGCCTAGCAAATATTTCAGTTAATTTTACACACACAGCAACAACATACTTTAAGGTGTGTTTTGCTGCTTATATCTGCAGCATCTCTGCAACAGCAGACCATTTACTATTGTAACTAAGGCAAACATCTTAAGCATAAACATGTTGATTGCTGTTGCTTTAATGTGCTTATATGATCCAAAAGGAGAATATCCAAAAACAGGTACACAGGGAAAGCTGACTAATATTTAGTGTAAGTAGGAGTATGAATTCAGAGATAAAAAAACTTAACAAAACAAATACCCTGGATTTGTGTTGCCCACAATACTTCTTACAGTGCCTATTTTCTCTCTTCTCATTCTCATTCTAATGTGTCCTTGCAGTCACTTCCAGTGTAACTGATTCATTGTCCAGAGATCTGAGCTTGTTTCTTTGCCTCCCGTCTACACTAAATCCAATTTACATCGAACGCACAAGGCTTTATTTACCTCATTTACGAACACTGCTGTGAATTGATCTGCTCATAAACACCTGGGTATACCGTACAGTGGTATGATGAAAGTTGATAGATGAATATTTACGTCATGTCATTGTAAAGCACTAGCAATTACCACGGGGTCAGGCAGGCAGGTGTGTGTGCTATTTAGACACATGCTGCTCTCTCATTTTCTGCAGTGCTCTTGGTTTCTCTTCTCATATCGGCTCCAGTGAGGTATGCCGCCCCCGGGAAGCTTTGAGAAGACAACAGGAGACAAACACTCTTCACACAAGTCTCTCGGTTTCTAGTTACTGAAGGTTTTGGAGGCTGCAGCTTGGACAGTAGGCCTTCTGTATGCACACAGTGAAGATGTCAGTCTTCCATTCACCTTGCAAAAATGCATTGATCCAACTATTAGTTGTTTGCAGTGATGTTGTGTGCATTCTCCACAGCAGGGTTGAGGTTTGGTTCATGGTGCATTCAATGTCGGATGTGACTTTGTTCCTGGAAAATAAAATGCCAGTGGTTATTCAGGGTTTAGAAAATGTGTATATTTCCTGGAATGAAAAACCTTTGTTTCTTGCCTCCTTGTCAGATGGCTGCCCTTTGTTTGCTTTTCTGTGGTGGATATTGTTTAGAAAGCAGCGAACCTGAGATTCTGTTCTCTAAAAATAAGGAATGTTTTCTAATGTTGGCATTTTACATCTTTATTATTCGATATTTCTATATTTTATCATTTAATTTATTAACAATAATTGTTAATA
>OMLM01010464.1:0-16042 GCA_900302695.1 Helostoma temminkii
TACAATTACCACAACCACAATGCACAATTATATGTTTATTGCATTGTGTATTTATCTCTAACTAGCTAACTTATTTCCAATGTGACAATCCTCCTCCTATGTATGAAAATCCAGTATTAGTAGAATTACCACGCCACTGCATATATTGTGGTATCATTGTGTATGAAACTGGATATAATCTGTAATATTTTTATATAGTATTATATGCATTGCACAGAACATTTGTGTTTAAATCCTTGTCTGTTATTGGTACTGAGTTAAGGCAAGTAATTGGTCATTTGTACACTGGTAATTAACTGATGCTGATGTTTGTTATTGTTATTTGTTTGCTTGCTTGTTTGTTTTAGTTTTTTGTATATTGCTTACCATCATGGCTGGCAGGAAAACCAGACAAGCATTTATTTGCTTATGTTCCCATGGGACTTCCCCTTTGTGCTGGTACGTTAGACTCTGGTAAACCCCAGAACAGCTCAGCTGTGTAGTCAGCTATTTTGACTGAACTTCTCCAGGGAATGGATGCTATTATTTACCACGTAGGCTTCTTAATTTAGGCACAGTTAACTGATAACACAGAGGCTGGTGGTGTGAAAAGTGAGAAGAAAACTTAAAGTTTTCAAGGGCCCTATTTACCTGCAGGTGCAGTGCCTGCATTGCTCTTTTTCTCAGCATTAGTTTGTTTTTTTAGGATACGCCAGCTAGCAATTTTCATGGCACCCAACAAACTTGATTGCACTGATGTGGAATAAGAGGTGTGGTTTTGCAGTGTTTCTGCAGACAGGGTGGTGCAGTGCAATCATTCTGCACATTTTAGACCAAAACAGTGTTTGAGATAGAATCTCCGACCCCCTGTCATTGCAGACATTGCAGACTATTTTCCTGCCATCCCCTGGCACTAGCGGGTCTGGATTTAGGTTATGAGCTGATTTTCTAAACATGAGTTAGGTTTTTACTAACAGATTCCAAGTATGAGAGCTAAAATCCTGTGGAGTACCACAGCTCTCCCCAAAATAAATCTTAATCACAGCTTTTTATAAAAAATTATAGTGCCATGTGAAAAATATCATGAATGAAAGTGACTATTACATTTGGGCTCTTGCAGTCAAAATATTTTTTAAAAGTCCGCTTCAGAATCCTGATAGAACAACTGCCTGTTAATTCTGTTTTGACTGCATATAATATGTTGTGTATTTTTGTTAATATTGGAGCTTCCTGACATTCATACAGACAAACTTTCACTCCCCAGCTCAGTCTCTCTCCCTCATTCACTGCATTTATAGGGAATGAAAGGAACTGATATGACTGGCCATTATTTACTCCTGCCATCAATCTCTCCACCTGGTCATAAAACATAAAGCAGTAATAATGCCTGTCCTCCACATTGCACCTGGTTGCGCCCTGTAACACAGACACCAGTGGTCATGACAATTGGAAAAGGGTCATTTGACTCCCATAACCCCTTCACCCAGAGAGATTAGGCTTTTGTTCTGACTGTACCTGCTTTCTGGAAACCAGAAAGAAACCTTAAGTGTGATTACTCAATTACACTCAATTGTTAAAAAAAACTTCTTAAAGGTGACTGTCCTTGGTGCTGGGCCAGTAGGCCACATCTTACATTCGAAAGCAGTATATACTGAAAATACTGGTGCCTTTTGCTGTGATTATAGATTTCTACAAGTGAGTGAGGGGCACTGAATAATATGATAGAGCTTCCAAGCACCCAAAGGGGCTACAGCTTTGTCATTAACTTAGCTGCAGTTTGGGATTTGAATCCGTTTTACATCTACTAAATCCTAATGCTATGACTTTATAATCTGTGGTAAAAGCTGTACCTCCTGGTTGTGTCTTGTTGAAATTAACTCAATGCCCATAGAGGCCACTGTGTTTGTGGTTTAAACTAAATCTTCTCCACAAATGGTTATATTGAAATTTAAAGGCATTGTAAAAACCCTTGGAGGAATTTCTATGCCTCAGATCAGCTTAAAAATAATTATAATATCTTTTACCACGTATAACCTTAAACAGAAAACACTATCTGTGAACCAAATGTAAGTGTATTCATACAAACTATGAATTAAGTGCACCTTGAGAAGTCCACAACATTAAAAAAAACACAAAAAATACAGACACAGTGTTAAATCACTTTACTTTAGATTTATATAATTTACAAACTGTGAAAAAGTTATTCTGACCATGTCTTTGAAAATTACTTTTTATTCGTCACTCATAAGATTCTGTGCCAGTTTAAATGACTTGTTCTGCTAGATATTTTTATGCAGTAAAAACTCACCCTCATTTATACCTACATGACAGAGAGGTGGGATATTTAGGGGAGAATAATAAAGTGTTGTTCTGCGTGCAAGACGAATGGCGAGTCAGGGAATGAGACAAGAAGTCAGTAAGTAGAGAGATACTGTGCTGAAAAATGTTCAGTCCAGTACTTTTTTTTTGCTGCAAGTTCACAGTTACTCAAACGTACTATCTGCATATCTGGACTCTGTACAAGAAAAGAGAAATAGACTTGGGCAGAAGGACACAAAGACAGAAAGCATGAGGGAGAGCAATAACAGAGGCCACGGTGGATTTAAAGTGATATAAACACGCTTAATTATTGTTTTAGGAACATTGACTTCAAAGACCCTTATCGAAATGTTTGCACTTAAATGTGCATACTCTGCCTGACTTGTGGCCACACTGTCTTTTTAGGTTGACATTTGGTGTGTCAAAAAGATCTGATTTCTGATTCTGATACAAGACCTTAAGAGTATACTACTGTATTGGTTTCTTTATTGCCAGTAACATCTTAATTGAATTTGCATTATTAAAACTAGACCTAGTTTTAATTCCACATTCACACACCTTGTTTTTGTAGTGTTCCTGTTTAGATATTCTGTAAGACTGAGATGAGAGGGAATGACTATAAATCTCCTTGTAGCATTGAGACAGGATTAGGTTTGTCTTACCTGTGCATTTTCTATGATGTATGAGTCCAATCTCCTCTCATACACTCCCACACAGCAACTTGAGACCCCTATTTATTCCCTCTTTCACCCTCTGCCTTTTTATTGTGGTGAAACAATGAGAAATGACTTGATTACAGTATCAGTCAGCTGTGATTTAGAGAGAAAATAAGCATGGAGCGAGCTCTAAAGGTGGCTGGACAATAACACGTTTTGCATTTGAGTGACTATTATGCTGCTTGTTGAAATGGCACAATGACTGTTAAATTGCTAGTGGATCTTTAAACACAGCGCAATGTATAGTATGAACATTTTGCACAACTGTACAGGTTAAGCTGGAAAATCTGTTTGAATTTTGGGGAGATACGACCACTAGTTATGCGCAGTAACTTAGCTGGTGTACCTGTCATTGTGAAGCATGTAATCAACACACTAGAAAGTAATAAGAAAGTTTTAAAAAAGTAAACTTAAGTTTAAGAAAGTTAAGTAATAATTACTTTATAAGATCCTTAATGTATTGCTTAATAGGAAAATCTGTTCTAGGTAATTTCTCAAAATAATTCACTGGATGAATTAGATTACAAAAGAGTATTTTCCACTGTTTGCTACTACTTTCTGTCATAGTGTTGACTTTCACTGACTGGACATTAATGTTTATTTCATTCTTCTTGGACTACTGAACGTCAGTGTCCTTATAAGCCTGTGCTGTGTGTGTTAATGAAAAGCCGGATTTTATAGATGTTGAAATTGAATCCACTGTGTGTGTGCATACATGTTATTTCATCTCAATGAGGAAATATGGCAGTGGGCTCTCCAGGGAGTGTGTGTGTGTGTTGATGTCTGCTATCTGAAGCTTGTTAGGCTCTGATTACTGCCTAATCACAACAGTGGCATTGTGGGGCAGCCTGTTACATGCACACAAACACACCCACACACACAAAGACATGTGGATGAGGGAAACATAACACAAGCACCCCCACACACAATCATAGGTGCACATGGGCACTCAGATACTGTACCTTCATACACAGCTGCAGACACAGACACACTTGCAAATGCACTTGGCTGCATGCATATGCCTCGTGTGTAAGCTACTATTATACCATATTACAGGTAATGAACCAGTCCATATGTCTCTAGTCAGTTGAAAGTGAGAGCGAAATGGAGAAAGGGGGGTGTGATGGAGGATGGGGGATGCTGTATTACAGCCACTCTACTGAGGCTGTGCTGATTTTTCAGCTTTATTATTTTACTCCTTATTTTTTTCTATTCTTTTGTCATATGCAGCAAATCCATGCACTGGAGCATACTGAATGTAATTATGCAGTCTGTTTCTTCATTTTTTAAAATGTTACAATAAGTTGCTTTGGTCTGTGTGAGTTGCCCTGTGTTCACAATGAGCCTGTGTTCCCAGGTTGTTTGTGATTAAAATAAATGCATTAATACTGATAAACTATGTAGTGTAGTGATAAAGTGTTCAGCTACATTCCTGGCAATGATACATTACAGTAATTTTTTGGTTAAAGTTCATTAGTTAAAACTGAATCTGAACTGACTTTTCCTATGCCAAATGATAAGACTTTAAAATTAGACTGTGTCATTAATTATAGATCATTACCTGACTAAACTATGAATTCTGCAATAGGGTTTCAAAGCTGAACACACACACACACACACACACACACACACACACACACACACACACACACATCAACATGCTATGTGCAGAACCCTTCGAGCCCTGAACAGCACCAGTGCTTGTTAGGTATAGGTAATTAATCATGTAAATTACATCCTCCTCTCTGGCCTCGGGGACAGATTCAGGATCCTATGTTTGCATTTAAGTAGGAGTTCAGTATCACATTCCTGATGATTACCATATAACTCTGCATATTAAAATACAATGCACCCTAGATTAGTCCAGCATACGTTGGTTTAACTGTTTAGTGAAGTTTTCACCTCAAGGACTGAATGAGTGTATCTATAGTTGCAGGTAAAAAAATGTAATGGCACTGTGCAATTTCCTGGCTTTCTCCAGAAATTGGTAATGAAATGTGATCTGATCTTCGCAAAAGTGACAGTCATAATCTTTCACATCTTTACTGAGCACACTCATTAGCAATACAGTGTGATGGTGGAAAACGTTGTGTCAGCAGTGTTTGAATGGCTGGTTTAACCACCTTTGGCAGCAATAATCTTAAGCAGGTGCCTCCTGTAGCTGAGGGTTACACCAGGCCATTAGTCTGGTACTGGGTAGAGGATTGGCTGTGACTGGGTTACTCCAAAAGGCAAATAGTTTATAGTAGTAGTTTAAATAGTAAATTGACTTCCATGTTTTGGGTCAATGATAATAACAAAGAATAATGACTAATAAACAGAGATGTTAACCAGCTTCAATGAACCTTTCAAGTCATTAGCTGTTACTGGGTGACACAGTACCAGATCCCCTCTATTTATAAACAGCTGTCAACTGATGGATATAGAAACTCATTGAGATTCTACACATGCAAATCAACTCTTGATCATAGGTCCTCTGAGATTCTTTTTTGTGAGACACTGTGTACACTGATGCAGTTTGAGCGTTTTCTAAACCATACCTCCATGTCACTGATTGGAACGTTTGCTAACACCTGACTGAATCCACATCAGAAGTCTAGTGTTGACATTATTTTTCCATCATCACTCTGGGTGTGTTCAATAAAGACATGAAAAATAATTACTGTTTTATCAGCCTAGCAATATTTTTTGTTGATATTTGCGACTCTGGTGAAGGTCAGATCATCACATTTCATAACCAATTATGACACCAGGAAATTGCAAACTGTTATTTTTTCTTGAGATTGTATATAGGAGGGTGAAATTGATTGGGGAAGCAGAGGACACATACAGGGTATTAAGCAGTGAGACAACACAAAGTATATATATTTTAATTTCTATATATTTACATTTCTCAGCTATATCAATGTATTATTGTTGGAGGAATACAATAGCTATTGTAAGGAAGAGTTATTCTGCACTGTTTGATGCATCAGTAAATAATCACATTCTTTAATTCACTTTTATTTTGGTTTGCAGTTAATCCAAGCAGCTAAGTAAACAGCCTTTACAGCTGTTTTCATTTAACTTGAGATATCCATTCGCTACCCTACATGTTTCATTTAGTTTCATAAAAGTTCACAAAAACATTGTCAGAAATATCTTTAATCTAAAAGCTCAACAACAGAATATCAATAATTTATCTGAATTGGCAATTTGTCCCTGCTGCCAACTAAAAGAGGATCCTCTCATTCAGTCCCTTTGCTATTGTACAGTGTGACACAAGCATATTGTGGCACATTTCATTGCACTTACTGTCATAGTTGCCATTTTGAAAATTTCCCAATCTATGTCCCTTCTGTAGCAAGTGAAAATTTGGCAGTCATGTCTCGGCTGCTTGTCTTTGGGGACAGAGTAAAGCTAAATGGATGCAGATCCTTCATTTGTGGTTTTGATGTTTTGTACAACCTGTCTCACACTAAAAACATTTGGCAGAGGGGTCTATACTCTATGTACATATCACTTTTGCAAGCAACAAACTGTGTAGTATTTGAGTATTGGTAATCACTAGAAAAAGCACAGCAAAGAATAACAAAATATCATTATTTATATTTACCTGAAATTACATACCGTGCACTGTCTCAGTTGATTTTGACAACCTCAGTCCCTCCACTGCTGTGAAACCAATTAGTCAAACTGACAACACATACAGTACACATAGCACATACAGTATATGTAGTTTCTAATTTTGTTGCATCCTAAGATGGCAAAAGGCTTTTTATGTTCCAAGGTTTTTTTCTTTTGTCAGCTATTAATATTGAATCCACAACTGCCTCTGGATCTATTTTTTTATTGTAAGATTTAGCCTTGGTTGTACCAAGCCGAGGTCTTTTTTACTAAGAGAAAGAAGATATGATGATATGTTGGCAACTGGGCACATTTAGTCATTGATTATTCTCATAGAACACAAGAAAATTTAAACAATATTTTTCCTAATTGCAATACAGCACAAACAATTATTAAAGACTTGTAAAAGTCACTTCCGCTAATAAAGTTCACTAAACTATACCGTTTAGAGAACTGATACCCTTGGCAAAATAATAAAACTAATTGCAACCCACTATACTTGGCAAACCTATTTATAAAGTCTGCCTCCTACACACCTTTGCAGTTTCAGCTCCCTTCTGAGAATCATTCTTTTCAGCACTCATTTCATTTTCCTGTTGTTTTAAATGTAAACTCCCAACAGTCTTTAGTGTTTAGTATGAATAATACTCTAAGTTTTAGTGAAAGGCTGCTGTGCTTCACACACATTTTCATTAGTCTCATAGCAACAGCAGGAGCTACTGCCAGCAATCTCCGAGCATCTGTTTAACACTGCTGGCTGAAAAGAGGTTCCTGGTGGGTACACAGGTTATCTACCACATTCATTCCAAAACATGAGGAAATATGGCTAATGTGGTTTTAATGTCATGTTTAAACGGGGAAAGACAAGCAAGAGAAGAAAGATACAGATAAATGAAGGAATAAGCTAAATAAAGAAGGATATGAGCTAGCAAACAGGAAGGAAAGAGCTGAGCAAGAAAGGATGTCTCAAAGATTGCACCAGCATCCAGGAGGATGCTTTCCTCTCATTCTCTTTATAGCACCAGATGGCTTTGGTCTTTAATCACGGTATGTGTGTGTACAAGTAATGCGAGTGCGTGTCTGAAACATCTTGGTATCTATATGTAGTTGTGTGTGTAAAGTCTATTAAGTCATGCAATTGTGTGTCAAGACTTGGTTTAATGTTATTTTCATTCAAGACATAATTATTTTTCACCAGAAACAGCATCAGTGGAGCTGTTAACAGAGATAGTACTGAGATGTGATCTTTTTATTAGACTTTTAAGGGGCATTTGATCACATGTGCTTCTGCTTTCATTAACCTGTAGAAATGATAATTGACAGACATTCCTGGTTATAAATCAGCAGCTGGATTGATGGTGGTCACAACTTTATTATATTGCTTAGATTCTCATATCCATGAAGCAGTTTAATAAAGGTTTAATTGTGTCTGGACCGGCCACTGTGAGTGTGAGATTGTGTCTAGCTGATTATGGTTATAATGGTTAGAAAACCAATGCACATTAAAGACCTGGATGAATAAGCTAATCAAATAGTTGTGTACCCGATGAATGCTGAAAGGCAATAATGCAAATGAATGTTCTGCAAATGGACCTTTGATGGCCAATTAAAAAAACTGTGACACTCATCTTACATACAATAAGCCTAGTGAGCTTGCTAACACACAGAGCTGTTTCTGATGTTCCAGTGGTAGAAACAGGAACAAAGCATTTTACCAAAATGAAGATGAAAATCATAAAGAACATTAGCTGTTTAACTAAGAATGTTCCCTCATAACCTTGGGATGTGAAATTTACTAAACCACTCTTAGCAAAAAGGTTAATATCATCCACATAACAAATTTGACTTAAGCAGCAAGTAACAGCTGTGTATTTTTTCAAACTTCTGTAGCTCTACCACTAGTCAAAACAACCCCAGGGCACATTTAAGGTTGAATCACACTGAGTGATATAATGCAGTTCCTTGGTCTTTTGCCTAACCATCACATCTAAATACCTAACACCAACACTAATCCTATCATTAACCCTCAAGCAGCTCTTTGAGTTTATGAGGACCATCAACAGAAAGACATGTACATCTTGTAAAGAGCTTAGAGCTGGTTAACCACCATCTCTTGTACTTGTTATGTGACATTTTATATAAAACTGACAGAGAAATTGTAAACACATCCACATATACCACAGCTGTCACCTATGTAACAAAGCTACCTCCTCCTCACTACACACACATACACAGACGCACCTGCCATACTAGTGGGTGCCAGCATGTTTTAACCCCGAGGCTCTGTTGGCTCTTAGGCAGAACAGACGGAGGGGGAGAGAGAGACAGAGTAAAGCAAGGTAAGGGGAGAGAGAAGCCAATACAGGTAGAGTGAGGAAAAGAACAAGAGGGCAAGAAACATATGGCAAAATTAAAGGGATGTTGGTGCAAAACAAGAAAAAATTTGAGCAAACATCGGGACCGTGGGAGAAATGAGTCACAGAGACAGAGGCTGAGTGGAAAAAATGTGATGTAGAGCATGCAGCTGACCCTGAGCTTGGCTGCATTTGTAGTCAGATATACAGAAAGGAGGAGACAGTGGTGGGAAAGACAGATGGAGGGAGAGTGAGGGATGATGGAGCGGAGAGAGTGAGAGAGATTGAGAGAGGTTTGTGATGTACTGAATGGTGCTTACCCTGGACTGGGCAGAGTGGACCTAGTCTGGCACATTTTGACCACAGGAAGACAGATGTCCAGGCCAACTGCCAACTACATACATCTGATTGGAGTATGTGTTTGTGATAGTGTGTGTGCGTGTGTGTAAGGAGACGTATAGACAGACGCAGTCTTACCCACAGTAGTGATTATTTTTTTGTTTAGAATAAATGTAATAAGTACCCATAATTAAACAAAGTGTGTAATCGGGATTATGAACTCAAACTTTGTTAACTACCTCTGTGGAATTTGACTGAATCGTTATAGTCTCATCCTGTTTTAAAATCACTTAAATTAAAGCTGAATCAATATTTCTGTGTAACAAAGAATGAATGGTTATGTGTAATGAGAAAGGTGTCACTCATGGAAACTATAGAAAACGGCATCACATTATTGAGTTTCCTAAAGTCTATGTAGTATTTTAACATCCATGATTTTATAGACCACACCTTTACTTTGATTTTACTGTCTCTCCACTCTTATACAGTAGTTTCACTTCCAACCAACATTTGTCTAACGGTCTCATATTTTACCCTGGAATCCCTGTCTGTAGATTTTCATGCTGAAAACCTGTGTTGATCTTTAAGAGAATAAAGTAGCAGGAGGGCAGACGTATGGTTGGGGAAAGGGTGCTTCTAATGGTTCTCACAAAATTATAAGGAAAGGAAAATAACAACGAGAGGTGAAAGACTCTTGCCCCCTGCCTTCTTACCTTACACATCTCTGTTCCTGCTTTCATGTTTACAGATGTCTTTGAATGGCGAGTGGTCAAAGAGAGACGGGCTGCATCAGTCTGCTACCTGTCCCTTCTATCCACCTCTCTTTTTCTGTCCTTCCTTTCAGAGCTCTCTCAGCCTAATCAGTTTCACTTCTGCAAAGCTAGTAGCTCTATTCTGCTCAGCTGAGGTCTCATCATCATTATGCCTTTCTCTCCACCAATCCAGCCCTCTATTTCATTCTACCCTCCATCTGTCCATCTCCAATTTCCCATTCTTTCTCAATCTCCTCTTTTCTGTGTTCTTTTTTGTCTTGTGCCAGGTCCTCATCCAGGGTAGCAGCTGTGACCCCTGCAGCCCTACCTCCTCTCTTCTGTGCCAGGCTTTTTTCTAAAAAGAGATGGAAAAAATGGAGCAGGGAATGGCTGAAAAGGGAGGGGAGAAAAATTTATCAAAGATTATATTTTCACTTGGTGACACAAGATACTTGTGACAATCAGCATAATATTTACCACAGCCTAACCCTACCACAACTGGACGGTAGGATTTAGAAAACAATATATTATTGCAATATGGTACTAACAGGATGAATAAAGAAACATTAAAATCTCAGTATTCATATAATATATAATAACACAGGAAACATATTGCTTGTATGTAATGTAATGTAATACATTCCTTATTATACACTTAAACCCATCATCAAAAAAAATGTGGTGTTTGTGAGTTCACAAGGGCAGCAACAGCAGGAGGCTGCATATCTCTACCTAAATCCTATTTTCCACAGTAGATTAAAATTACATACATTTTTATGCAATCATTTGATTCCAAAGAAAAAAAAAATTCTCAATGATTCTTAAGCAGTTATGTATTTTTTAAACTCTGTTGTTTATCTAATGGATAAGGACCCCAAGGTGACAGTGAAATTATACATTTAAAGATCTAGAAATGCATCACTGATGACAAACTTCTTCACCAACTCTGACAAATGTAATTGTAGGATAGCAAGCACTATTTTAAGAACAATAATGAATGATAAAATGAAATATTCTCAGAATATACTTTAAGTTGCATGCAATCAAAATACACTGGGTTGTTAAAATGCAAAGAGTTCAGGTAAATAACCAGACACCCCCTGCACACTTTGCTGTAGCTTTAATAGCAGTAGCACTGCCACAGTTTGGGTCACGTTCCCGACTGGAGCCAGCCTTACTGACAAAAGGCTCTCCAAATGTGTGCCAAATTGTGTAGATACAGAAAAACATTAGGGGCAAATTAGATCTGATGGAGCATGCATGTCTTCTCTGACCTGGTATGAGGTCATTGCTTTGATTATGGCTAGCTGTCTCTTTGTCTCCTAACACACACAGAAAAGTTTGTTTTGGACCAGAGCTGCAAGGAAATTGGCCTTTTGATTTTGTCTTCCATGGCTGTGAAACCAGTGTGAGGCCAGATACTTCTGAAGCTTCTGTGTTGTCAAATGATGATGTGCTGAAATAAGCTGGAGCATTACTGGACTACTGTGTGTGTGTGTGCGTGCACGCGTGCGTGTTCGTATGCGTGCCATACGTTTTACATCTTAGTCCTGATGCAGCACTCACCATGCCTTGCCATTATTTTATATTCTCACATTTTTCAAAGTATTGCTTTGTGGACTGCAAGAAATATACATCATATGCGGTGTAACAATCTTTCTGCCATGCTTTCTTCTGTCAAAACAGAAACTGCCTATAATGGGTTTTCACTGTCCAGTTTGTCCAAACTATTAATTCATAGGAGTCAAAGAGGAGGTGTTTCAAGTTTTTTTTATAGGCAAAATGCCACTAAAACAATGGGACCATGTTTAGCCTCATTAATTACAATCTTTATGTGGAGCAGGGCACTGGGGCAGTGGGACCGGCCATTATCTTTGTTATTCACAGCCAAGAAAGCTTTTTTTGTAATATGAGTGTATTTGTGTTTAGTCAGGTGCCTAGAAACAAAGCTGAGCTACAAATATTTAGTAGAAAACTGCCCCTTTTAATCAATCTCAGCTTGTTCTAGCACCTCACATACAGTATGTTTAAGCAGAAATCCCTTCATGGGACCATGGTTAGGAATTGGGGATTATGAAGTCCTGTTTTCCAGTGCAAGAAAAATGTATCACCAGCAAGGCACTCGCTGTTGATGGAGACTGATGATGGGGATTCATTCAATATGTAAAATATAAATGTTCAGATGTTCATGAGAGAAAATAATTTCATTAAAAACCATCTCACCATGTTAATAAAGCCAATAACTTGGATCATTATGGTCTTTAGGCATCGCACTGCATGATGCACAACATAAGCCCTATATCTTTTTACAGAATGTAGCTCATTGCAACCCTGTCTCCTAAAATATCCTTCCCATAAAGCTAAACTTTCATTGCCATTACTGTATAGAATGCAATGCAATGTAAATTTTGAAAAAATGAAACACTACATTAATTAATAGAAAACTGGTCATACAGGCATCCTATTCATCTCTGTGTATGGTATGAATGAAAGACTCCAGAATCCCATGAGTAGTTAGGTTCAGTAAAGATAAACACCTTGATTATGAGAAGAGAAAGGCTGTGGTGTTGTTGTCCTGAAATCAAGCACAGTTCAAATGCAAGCCTTATATCTCTATAGAAAGGCATTATAGGCATGTCTAACAATCTTTTTACCATTGGAAGGAAGACTTTATAAGTAGGTGGAGTTGGGGTGATAGTCTGACTGTGTTTACATACACTTAAGTAATCGGGGTACCAATTAGAAACCGGGTTAAACAAGTGGTTGAAACAAGTTTATATACATTTAAAAAAGCTGGTTACTGGAAATGCAGCAGAAGAGTAAAAAGCATGGTTCACAGACAGACACAGAGAGCTTCTGCATCTTCAAATGTATGTGTGTTTTATTTATTTATTTATTTATTTATTTTGATGTGTTGTGTTGGGGAAGCTGCCAGCACTGAGAGAGCTGACCCGGTTACACCGATACATTGTGCAGCAATTGGCTTTCTCTGGGGAAATCAGCTTACTCGAGAAAACCAACTGTAACCCTGTTACTTTAATGCATGTAAACGCACTGAATGACGGCCAATCACATCAGTTCCTCTCAACCCTTTTCAAAATTAGTAAGAAAGGGAGACAGGCTGGGGTCTATTGTGAGGTACAATTAATTCATTCTGATCGAAAGAAAAACATATAAACAGCATCCTTTAGCCTTATCTTTCAAGTTCACCCAGTGACAGGAAAATGTATGCTGAGTAAGGCCACAAGCTTTCCTTAACCTTAACTTTAACCAAATGCCTAAACACAACCATCAATTGTATTATTGTATAAACCGCATAAACCATTTTGCAATATCTGCAGCACAGCTGCATATATATATATTCAATATTAACGCAGTTGTGACTTTACACAAATAAGCAATATATCCTCATTATGTTAACAGAACAGGTAACTATATTGTTATTGTGATTGTTGCTTCTGATCCTTTGTGCTGTACAGTTGTGTTCAAGTGTAATCAATAGTGTTGACTTGAGGATGTCAGCAAGAATGTTGCTGCTTAACTCACTTAACTGCTTTAAATTTCAGAAATAAGACACTTTGACTCGTGGAAATTAAATCAAAAAACAAAAACAAAATACACAAAAAAGGTAAAAAAAGGTGTTTAAGCCTAATAGAATATGTGCAGTGCAATGATGGGATACAGGAGTGAACCTTACATATAAGAGCCCTATGTCTGTGTGAATGTGATGGTGACACAGTTGGTAGGGCAGTCTTTTACAAACCCCAAGGTTGTGGGTGGGTCCCAGTACAACAAATTCCTGGTCACATGTCACAAGTGTCCTTTGACAAGACACTGTACCTCTGACCCTTGGCCCCTCAAAGGGGCAGCCTGTCCACAAAAAAAAATCCCCAAGGGGATTAATAAAGTATTAATTATTATTATTATTATGCATAATGAGCCAGAGAGGTCATAATTCGCCTCCTTTTACCGGCTGTTTTGCATTTAACACCAGTGCCATGGCAGCACCCTCTGTGCCGTCATGTGTGGTGGCGCATCTAGCTAATGACGTTTAAGTTGACATTGGTAAATGGCTTCTGCCGAAATTCAGCTAGATTAGATGTATTAAACCTCAGGTATTAAAAGCCAAATAGCAGGGAAAAAGAGGTGATACTACTAAAACCATAAACATATAAGCAGCAGCAAACATTTTTCTTTATGTCAGCATGGATATGTTCTTTGTCTTAGCGTGTTGAATGAGCAGGCAAATGTGTACTAATCTAATTTTGCAGGCTAGTTTGCAAGTCAGATAGTATTTTGCATTGAAGATTTTAACTTGCTCACATATGTCAAGTTGGAGCTGTTGAAATGGAAAATGGTGCAGTGTTTTTCAGTAATGCTGCTAATACTACTCTACTACACTACTGTCTTGTAAACCACAGTCACCAGAGCAACTCTCTTTATGTTGTATTTTAATGCCCCTGCTGGCTCAGCTGTCAGTCAAACATGTACAGCAGTCTGAACCTTTTAAGGGCATGCTGGCTAAAGGGACATTTCTGATCATATTTTTAAAGCTAATTTTTTCATTCTTCTATTATGTTGACTTAGGTACATTTTCAATTACAAAAAAGGCGTTTTATAACTTTAGACTGACATTACTCTGATTCTCGTAAAGCTTTCCATTGTGGTTTTTCTAAGGACAGCAAATCACTCCTTCTCTCCCCTGGTCTCTAGGTATTTTCCTGTCTTTGGTGTTGCACCAGTAGTCCCCCTCAGCACTCAGTCAATTCTGTGGCTGTGTATGTATATACCAGGTGCCTTTAGACTTTCTGGATAGTCCTACAGCACTTCTTGGTACCTTTCATCATACAAACACTTTGTAAATAAATTACTCATGGGGATGCACAAAAGGAGATACTTATGAAAATGTACCAAGACATGAATGCACAATGATGGAGGCATTTTCAGCTTTTTTATATGACATAAAGTAACATAAACACAATAATGACATATGCACAGTGACAGTAGCCACAGTGTTTCTGTCATAACTGTGACTTAATTGGCATTTTCTAAATAGCATCACAGGGTGAAACTGTCAGTTTTCAAATTTACATCTGAGAATTCAATCAACAAAAGACACTGCTCTGTTCTCTTTTTCGTCAATTTAGTTTATTATCATAAAATTTTGCCTTTACAGAAGCACAGCGTCACATCATAGCAAAACAATCAGCAATTACGTCTCAGCTCTTTTGACTGTCTCCTAAGTGTTGCCATAAATAAGACATGCAATTCACCTGCAAAGCTACAAAATGACCTTGGGTGGTAATGAAATGTTCATGAATCTAAAAAATGAATGAGAATGATATTTGAACTAGTTTTGTTGTGCTCAAACGAGAGCGCGTGACAGCTACAGTACGTACTGGCTTTTAAATGGGTGATTAAAGTTGTAACATTTGGTTTACTGTAGAGCATGTTCGCACTAAATGGATGTTTCTGAACTGTGTAACCCTGTAGCTAACCACAAAAATCTTTTTACAAACTACATTACTCATGCTTGATGACCTCAAAATCAGAAAGAACCTTGTTCAGTTCTTCGTCAGGGTTGGTTTTAAGGCAGGCAAAGTTAAACGCGCAGAGAGAGATGTGGTGTTAGAGACTTTGAGCAAATGCAAAGAAAAGGAATTTGTGAGAGGGCAAATGAGTACAGCAGAGTCACAGAGGTTATTAATTCATTTCTATGTGTATAAATGTTGAATGCGAAATGGGGCATATACATTGATTGAGCACAGAATAGAATTTTGTACATGTAGAGTAGATTTGTAGAAGATTTCTCTGCTCAGGTTGTCCTGTGTTCAGGAATCTGGCACACATATAATGCCATAGGAAAATGTAATAACTTTAAAGTAAAGTAATGTTTGCTGCATACTTAAACATGCTAATGTGATTAAATTATTAATCTTATAAACATTTAATAATGCAAGTTAAAACATCGGTACGG